>PNEQ01064045.1:0-47012 GCA_003012365.1 Medauroidea extradentata | reverse complement strand
TAACTACAATACCTTGCCTATCCATCAACTTGTCAGTGCTTTTATGAAACACTGTTGTGTTCCTGCAAACAAAAACTTTTTTTTGAGATGTAAATTAAGTTATTGCAAATAAAGAAATAAGTACATGTTAACTCAATATTTGTGAGGGCTCTAGTTTAACTCTGGCTATGGCCATTCTGATTTTGGTTTTTAATGGGTTACCTAAATTACTCCAGGCAAATTCTGGGATGATTCTTTGACATAGGCAATGGCCAGTTCCTCTTTCAGTCCTTGTTCATGTTTAAAGTAGCATATAACTTTCTCTAATGACCTCGCTGTCAACAAGGCATAAAGAAAGAAAGAAATCCACTTTTGACAACATACTATGGGAGAAGTCTCACAGCAAAGACTTTATACTTTGTAGGAACACACCACTTTCTCATAGGCCACTTTTTTCACTTTCCAATCCTCTGTTGTCACATTTGGGTTCTGCCCAGTGCCATTGCCTGGGTTGCGATTAGTAGAGAACCGCCCTTCAGCACGTGTCAATTCCATTGCTAATTCTCTTGTTCATCTATCTCTCCCGAACCTGCTCATATGCCATCTTTAATAGACTTGAAGTGTAATGAATTTTGCCACCGGCGATCTATTTAATGTGCTGTAATGAAGTTACCTGGTTCCACAAGGTGTGCTTTACTGGTGAAAACACAGTGCTCAGGTTTTGTTTGTTGTACCAACACTGTATTAATGTGCTAAATTTCAGAGATTTTGACACACTTTTGTTTTTCAGCACATCCCTTACATGTATCTTTCTTGCACCAGTCTCTACCTCTAATGCTTAATCTATTATACTTTATTTTGACAAGATAATTGGTTCACATCTTTGTTTTTATGAGGCACCAAGAAGTGTGAGATATTGTGCAGCAAGCAAAGAACAGTTCTTGTTTCCAGTTATGCTGCAATGCTTGAAGAATCTTCAATTTTCTCAAGAGGATTCACACGAGACCACAATGGGGTTGTATTTCTTAAAGTTGTTGAACATCATGCCAAAGAAAGCTGGCCTATTATCACAAACTATTGTACTCATGATACCATATATTGCTATAATCTTTGTGATAGTCTACTGTATTTTCCGCTATAGGATTCTCTAACATTATGACCTGTTAGCACCTACTGTAATACACATAGTGGCCTGATGGCAATGGTCAGATTAAATCCTTAGCAGTCCCCATACTTCAGTGGATAGATTAGTTGAGGTAATCTTCTCTGAAGCCATGTTTTTCCTTACTAGCCTACACCCTTCACATGTGAACTTAGTTTCGTTTTCATTCTATTAGTTGAGATGTGTCCATGTCCCACTTCCAGCATTTTTGCTACCACAATCCATGTTCACTAATATATAACATTTTCCACCACAAAAAGTTCCCACTTAATCAGCTCATACCTCACAGCGATATTGGGAACTATGATTTAGAAGATGACAAGTGATGTTTATTAGGGCATTTAAACTGTACTGCTATTTAATCAAATTACAGACTAATTACCTGTATATTACACTGTGAAATTGCAGTTTCCAATGGTCAATGGTCAGATTCAACCATGAATTCCTTCTCAACCAAATACACAGAGAGGTCATCACATGCCCACACGAGGGCCATCTCCTATTCAGTTCGCAAATGTCCCTGTTCTGTTGAAGATACAGTAACACTTAGCTGACATACTTTTATATAAATGGTTGCCTCTGATCACCAATGTATGTGTGCTGTACTACTACTGTGATTATGCCTACAGGGCTTTAAGTTTAGAGCTGTCTCAGTATCTATATCATAAAAGCTCAGAGTCGGAGCACTTGCAACGTCTGTCAACTGTTGTAACGAAAGTTCATGCTTGTTGTTGCAAGATAATTCGTGTCCTTTCGAGTTGGATATTATAACAGCTATGCTAGTGTGCTGTAGTTGGGAATAAACCTAGCTGAATTCACATACACAAGGAAGCTATTAACTAGTTTTTAAGGGTTGTATACCCTATGCCCTACGAACGTTATTTCCTCAAAGCCAAACTGATACTTTTCTGGGTACAGCACAAAACTACTTTTCTAAAATCGGTCCAAAACTTGCATTAGTCACTGGTTGTGTTCTATACAAATTCTTCCTGAAACCCTCACACTATCGTGACTTTTCACCATGTCGTCACGCTATGCTTTGGAGCAGATGGGCTGAAACATCTTTTTATCACAAGATGCCAAAGAACAGCCTTTTATATTTTAACAATATTTTGTACTTGAACAGTCCTAGGCTGGAACTGAACACAATTACAATTCTTGACTTTTTTAAATTCCACTACCCTGTTCCATATAAGTATGGTCCAATACTTTACAAGTAATTTCACTTGTAACTAATAAATTATAAAATTATTGTGTTCCACAGAACATTTCTGGTCACTTGTAAAATATTAGTCCATACTTATTAGCTACGAGTAACATTTTCATGAATTACTTTTGCTGAAGGTTGAATCTGAGTTAGTATCAGGATTTAATATTGAGTATAGAAGAGGGGGGTTTTGTATTGATTTTTTAAATTGAAACTACCTACTGTTCCATTTCATAAAAATATTTATTAATAACAGTATGACGTCAGCCAAGGGCCAGCAGTGACAGTCAGCCCAGAACGTCGCCATAAATCCATAGGAATAAACGTGTGCATTACCACAGACTTATGAAATATTTTATTCATTTCGTGTTCAAGTGTTTTGCATGTTGTTTTCCACAGGGTCATTGATTGTGTATGGCTAGAGTTTCTTTTTCAAGTGGTCAAAACACAGACATTCAAACCGCAGTCCGGAAATGTTCAGAGGTTTGGTCAACATATTTTGAACATTTAAAAGCACAATTAACGTATTTTAAGGGATTTCAATGCCCGAGTCAATATGTAACCTGTCTTTGCAAATTACAATTAATTTTGTGCCATTTTTCTACACTTAACATGACAATTAATTTAAAATACCATTTCTGGAATGCTAGAGAACAGTTTTGTGTGTGGCGCCAGATGTGAACGCCTCAGCGATAGGCCACATGAGCCATTAGTGGCCATGTTCCTCCGCGCAGTTCGTCGCAGACTTCTGGCAAGGTAAGATGATGTCAGTGTACGCTCCATCGTTGTTTCACTGAAGTAGGTTACCATAGTTATTTGATACACCAGATAATCATTTTTCGTACACGTTTTCGCCAAGTATTCCCTCGGAAAGTGCCCACTCCACTTTATTTAATCATTATTACCGTAAATGGTACTTTAATTTAAAACTGCGTGTGCTCTTTGTTCCTGCCACGTGGCTAAGGACTTCGTAATTGGCAGTCTTCGTACGTCGAAGATTATTCAGTGTTTTTAATTGTCAATTGTGTTAGGGCATGTTCGTATCATTAAGCCATGTAAATATGAATCATTTTCATGCATCAGATAATACTTTACGGATGGTTTTGTGAAACCACGTACTCGTAACTAACAATGCCATTACCATCATTGTAAAGTGAACAAAGGGACATTGTGCATTCATTCATAAATCTGCATCATTTTGCATATGGCTCATGTAAGTTGCATCTCATTTCTTACATGTAGCCACATTCATCAGCGAGTACCACTATCGTCATTGTGTCAACCTTGGGGATAGATTCGACCATACGATTGAATAGTTAGGAACAGCACCATACATCCATCATCCACGCCCGCTTCCCCAGCAAAACCATGGTCCGTCACAGCAGCCGTCGGTTCTCTGCTCTATAGAGAGCTGCATTTTCAAATGCAGTGGGAGCCCAAACTCCGGAAAGTGATTCCTCATGAAAAATTAAGTAGACTTTATATATGACACTTTGAAGAAAAGTGAATATAAGGGCGGAATAATCCCTTGAAAATTGAGTTTGGAAATCGTATTTGGGGTGGTGTTAAGTATTATTGAGATCTTAAACATTTTATAATTTCAGCTTTCTAACCTTACCCTTCCATGAAAATAATAGGGGTTGCCTCCCTTACATCGCATATAATTATATTGGCGTTACGTTTTGTGAACATTATATGTTAACTTTTCGGACAGTGCATCGTACGGAATAAAAAAGGTCCTATTGTCGCAAATGCTTAGAATGCACTGTTTACCACAAAAACGGACACAACGGTTCTGTGCCTGGAATACAGGAAAAAAATGCTATATTAGCTAAGAAATGGATTTGTACCATGCTCTCAGGAAAATGCAACCTGTGATGCACTTGTTGAAGCATGTCGCAAAATGCAGTTACATAAGCTTAAAAACAAAAACATGCCTATGCGTGACTGTTAGCTTGGCAACAAATTTGGTTTAGCAAAATTTACAAAGTGTTATTTTAATGACATAAATCCATGAAATTCATAAAAAACAGAACATCCTTTAGTACATTCTGACAGAATATCAGTATGTCATGTATGTATTTCACTAATAAGTAAAAACAATAACGAAAATCGCATGGAGGATGCACCCTAGGGGGGATAACTCCAAACTGGTTGATGGCATTTTGATTTTGGACCTGTAGGCTGCCATCATCTCTGCATTGTAACAATGGAGTGAGACCCTACCAGAGAGGGTTTCCAGAATAAAAGGGCGGGGGAAACTGGAGTCCTTTGAGAAATCCTGCCAACCAGCGACATCGTATGACACGATTTCCACTTGCGAAAAACTTGTGCAGTTATAATACAGAGATGATGGCAGCCTACAGGCCGAAAATATGAACGCCATCAACCAGTTTGGAGTTATCCCCGCCCTAGGGTGCATCCTATCTACGATATTTATTTATTAGTGAAATACGAAAACTGCATTTTGCGACATGCTTCAACAAGTGCATCACAGGTTGCATTTTCCTGAGAGCATGGTACAAATCCATTTTTTAGCTGATATAGCACTTTTTTCCTACATTCCAAGCACAGAACCGTTGTGTCCGTCTTTGTGGTAAACGGTGCATTCTAGGCATTTGCGACAACAGGACCTTTTTTGTTCCTGACAGTGCACTGCCCGAAAACCCAACATATAATGTTCACAAAACGTAACACCAATATAATTATATGCGCTGTAAGGGAGGCAACCCCTATTATTTTCATGAAAGGGTAAGGTTAGAAGGCTGAAATTATAAAATGTTTAAGATCTCAATAATACTTAACACCACCCAAAGAATCATAATTTAACTCCTAACCGTTTTTGATATTTTGACAAAATATGATTTTCAAACTATTTTCAAAGGCTTATCCGCCCATATATATTCACTTTTCTTGAAAGTGTCATACATAAAGTTAACTTAATTTTTCATGAGAAATCACTTTTGGAGTTTGGGCTATTAATTTCCTTACACCCTGTATACATATATAAAAAACTGCTAGAGTAAAAAAATCACACATTTCTCAATTTGTTCGTTGAGGAGCACATATTTAGCCCTACACTCTATTAGTAATATGTTATTATGCAACACCCTCTTACAAATAACAAAACTATAACTACATACTTGATCTTGGGCCAACTGGCCTGACTATAGTAAATGCACCATCAACATCTCTCCGGCAGAATACTCTACAGAACTTTGGAAGATTTGGAAATTATTCAATGGTCGAGAGTTTATCTGCTTAGGTACAAAGTTTAAATAATTTACATGCCTACAATTATTTCCTGTAGTTGAAAATGGGTGTTTGCACAACATAAAGTGATACATTCTTCGATGAATGCCAAACAGAGGCATACGATTTTAGAGGAGACTGCACAAAGTTGAGTGACTTGCGCCTAGAGATTAGGACGAGGTGTGATACGTGTGCCTGGGTTGTCCTTAGTGTTTGTGTTCTTCTTGGTCTTGGACAAGAGAACTGCATTTATTTTTCCTGACTTTTCAGCTTGATATAAGATTGTTGTTTAAAAATAAATAATAATGGAGAAATTATTCTGTTCTGCTCCAAACAATTCTGGCAATGAAGTAGAGGATTTTATAAAACCTTCGGTAACAAAAAAAAGGGCATTTCTGTGTTCAAAACTAAAATGTGATTGTTAGTTAATTTTCTTCTTGTTTTTTAATGGATTTATAAAAGTAAAGCTGTGTTAAGTGGATAAGAAAAGAATATTTTACTTACAGAAGCACGAACTTTAGATGACATTTGATTTATTTTCTTTCATAAACATTATTTTATGATTAGAACAAATTAAGTATTTAACTGCAAGTTCTCTCTCTCTCTGTGCACGCGTACACGTGTGTGTGTGTGTGTGTGAGAGAGATAGATAAACAGAACGAGATTCACTTTTCAATATCATAGTAACACGAGCATAGTTGGCACTAGCACACTTGAGTCCTGCCTCAGAGGCTCTCTTTCCTTCTTTATTCTTTTTCTGTTTGTTGTTTTTGTTAAGTGTCCCAATCGTAAAGAATTTTTATATCTTCTTATTTTTGTTCTCTTATCTGTTTGAATAGAGGTGCAGTGAATAAATTTTCAGTGTTCTTAAAAACTTACTTTAATTTTGTTTTGTTTAAGAAGAACGGTTGTGAACCATTTCCAAACTTCCCTTAATCCTGTTAGTCTGACAGCGTGGATAAGACTTTCACTGAAGATTAGTCAAAGAGGAAGTTTTAGGAGATATTTACAATTCAAGTAGCTTTTAACACATAACAATGTAGTACTTTATGGACAAAGAGAAATAGCAAAACATAAAATGTACCCACATGATTCGTAGCAACAGGCTAGGTGGTAAATAAAAGTATCAGCGCTCCCCACGCAGTACCAAATATTTGTTTGGAAACATTGTTCAAAGATAAACTGCAACAAACTGAACAGTAAAAATTACACAATCTTAAGAAAGTTGATCAGCACCCTTCAACTCTAGCCCAGCGACTAAAAAAAATAATTTTAATTCTCCACGTTATAAGAAAATATTGTCATGTAGGCAACCAAACTAATATCATACTTACGAACATGCATACTTATGGCTGAAACATACATTCACTAGGATAGTCAAACGTACACTGTAATCCAATAATTTATTGACATTTCATACACAAAGAAAAGGAAAATTACGTACATGCTGCCAAATGCAGATTTAAATCACACAACACACAAACATGAATCAAGCAAATTTATGCTGGCAATAATTTATCACCCAGTATGTTTATAATTAGACAATAAAATACAGTACTTGTTAAATACAAAGAAAACAGTTATTTTTCATAGTACAGAAGAGTCCTATTACAGTGAGGTGCCACAATTCCGAGGCTGTAGCAGTGTTCTCAATATCCAACTGGGCTAATATGACCCTCAAAAATAAAATATCATCCTAAAATTGCACTGCAATTAAGTACATATTAAACGGGATTAACCTCTTACATTAATTAATTTTTACTGGGTTTTACATATCTTTGACAGGAATGTCATCAGAGACAAGAGCTGAGAGAGGGATTGCCCACGGTCTTTGTCAAACAATCATTTGCCATTTCGGGAAAACCCTGGAAAACCTAGATAAGGATGGCTGGAACTGGGAATCAAACACACAACCTACATAATGTGAATCCAACATGTCACTATTGCACCAGTTCGCTCAGTAAATGTTAGTTTAGCCACGCAGGTTGGCATGTCCTCTTTACCACGATACCCAACAAGTAAAGAGTCAATGACTGACTGCATTGAAATGAGTGAGAAAATCTAACTGCGCATGTAATTATAGCAAGCAGAAAAACTTGGCTGCAGCACTATTGTCTTTCAATTAATTATTTTAGTGTTGGAGCACCACACATTTATCTCAAACCAAAGAAGAACTAATTGTGAACTTTTCCACTTAGCGTATGATGTTACACTAAGCGTTTTGACACTCAAGACATTATGAAACTTAGGAACAAAATACCAATAATTATCTAAATAAACCACAAAAATTTTTTTGTGATGTGACGGTAGAAATGCACAGCGCAAGTCTTTCTCAAAATCGGCAGAAAGTCGAGAGGACTGTATGAAAATCAATTGAAAATACATTTGTTAGGCAGTAGTCATAAATTGTAGGAAATATTGTGCCACTAACGTTAATTGGTACGCCACAATATGAAGAGGATGAAGCAAAGTTCTGTTAAAGCTAAGACCTAGATAATTGGAGAGTAGGAACATGTCGCCCTCAGGCAAATATCACATGCTACCTTGGCAGACAAGAAGCCACAATGTCCTGATCTGAAAATAACTGTCACATCTCCATCTATTCACCTTTTTGTATTTATTGTGGTGACAAGGAAAGATTATTTACAACAATTTTTTTTTGGAAATCATCTACCTGTTGCAATAAATTAATATTTCATCCATTAAAAAAAAACTACTTTGGTTTATGGAAATGTTTAGTTTGAGTAAATACGTAACTTTTGTTGCTGTAGAACAATTATCATTGCCCGATGTGATGCATGGCAGTGGACAAGTGGCTACTGGTGATGATGCATAAAAAATTTTAAAACTGTATTGACCAAGGAATGTGTACAATGTGGACGAAACAAGACTTTTAAATTACGTATCGAACCCTCCCTTTCAAAGGAGATGTCGGCAAGGAAGCAAGCACAACAAAGTGCTCCTTATTGTGTTGTTGTGTACAAATATGGATGTTGTTAATAATTGTAAGACAGCCAAGTTAATGGACTCAGCACAAATCTGAGGCAACAGTGAGACAGATCACATATTTTTACACCTACTTACAATACTTCTGTGTATAGAGTTAAACATTGACCTACATTAATTAACAAAAATTGATTTAAATTTTTCACTGCAAATATTCATATTTTTAAAAAGCTTAAAATAAAACTTAAATCCTGTGAAGTTATATGCCAAATAAAAACCTTATTCCACTTCAAAAATGTATGACCAGAACAATAACGCAATGATAGTACATCTGACATTGAAATAAACTGCGACGTCCTCCATTTCAACAAATAGTATTCATGCACGTATTTGTTGTCTCAGTAATTAGTATTAATTTACATTTTAAGTTCAGTCAATTGTTTCGATCTTCATTTTTACATTTTTCAGATTTATTGAATATGTTTCTATTTTTAAAACTTATTTTGGAAGCCTGTCGCGACCCCTGTCGAAACAGCAGTGACCCTTTTAGGAGTCGCAACCGGCAGTTTGGGAACCACTGATTTAAGCAAAGTCTATCTGTCTACACACAATTTGAAGGAAAAAAATTGTTTTCCAAACGGGCTCTTGAAATATCTCATACCTACGCATTTTAATCAAAGAATATTTTGAACGCTTGAAATGTAACAGCCATGTTTACAAAAGCTTTAGGTTTCTAAAACCTCAATACTTTGTATACTTTTTAAAAATAAATATCTACACATGTTACCAACTGATATAACATACGATATTGGAAGTTTAACATGCACATCACGTTTATCAACAATAGAAACATCCAATTCATTTAGCCAAAGTGTTTTCTTTTCTTCGGCAGCTTGAAGCGACATCACTTCGGTCTCATCAACATCCAAGAGTTTCTGAATAACACACACACATCTGAATATAACAGTTCACTCTTCTAACATTGAAGGACAAAACTGAGAAATCCCCACTTGCTTGGTTATATACAACTTCTGAAGTTTCATTAATTTTTTTATTCCATAGACACACACTGTGCTTCGCTAAAGCTATCTTCACATTCAGAATATACAGGTGAGATGTTACTTTCATCAACTAGTGCTGGAAGTACCAAGCTTTGCGAGTCTCTTCTTCTTAATTTTCCTGTCTGATGTCTTATTTCTGAAACGTGTTTTCTCTTTCTCTTCGAAAGATTTCAAATATTCTTCTGATGTAACAACTACAGCATTTTGTTGAATCTTTTGCCATTCAATCGCTGGTGGACTTTTTTTTTTCAGTTATGACAACATGTCTTCTAATGAACTTTTCCTTGTAATATTTAAATCACAGTGATTGGCTTCATGACTAGTTGATGGGATGTTGAACTCTTCACTAGGATGAGTTATACCTGATGAACATTGCTGGTCTTCATTGCTACTAGTAGACTGCTGTAGGATGAGGAGATAAAGTCACTACATCATCAAGTGGCTATACCATCTTCCCTTAGAGCTACATTTCAATTACTGTACACACTGCCACAAAGTTTGGTGTAGAAGATGCAAGATCCACTGGCAACCCAACATTATACCTGTCTGGATTCAGATGGTCAACAGATACTTGGAACTGTCTGGTGGAAAGATACCAGTATACGTGACACCAGAAATAATGTTCTTTGATAGCAGGCCATTTTCCACACACTGCAAAGTAGTTTAACAAACTCATACATAGTAACAGCCCTATTGTTTTCACGTTGCCATGTAACAAGCTTTTCATCCAATCACAATTTTAAGGCGGCTGTCTACCTCAGCTTAAAATACATTGCAGTGTGTTCACAAACAGTTTTTTCTACGAAAGAATTTCACGTGTGCCTACTGTGCCAATGTACGATAAGAAACACACTTCAAACAAAGTCGGAATCTCATTGTTAAGACACTATGCTCATTAAAAACATTGCGTCTAAGTCCTCCAACACGGCTAAAAACGGCCTTTTCAAACGGCACTAACAGGATGTAAGTGAAACTCAGATTGCGATGTGCACTGATCTTGGCTACAGACATTCCACTAATAAAATTATACTGTCACCTCTTAACGTCTTATAATAAAAAATGGTTCGGCGGGAACCTTGCACACTATTTCAGAGCTTGGCTCGTTGAGACGATGCAGCATTTGATGTTGGTTACAAGGTCGCACTTGTGTCTCAGTAATTTCTAAGCCTCTAATGCGCAGGTAAGCGACGCCAATGGTGAGGTGGCAGATTCAAAATTGTTACTCGATGTACAACTAATTCAATTGTTTGTTCTAAAAGAAGGGCCACATGACCATAAAAAATCAACAGTAGTGGCCTCTCTGTCACAGCTGTCAAAAATTTCTCCACGAAGCCTAGAAATACTGGCACAGTCATACAAATAACCCTTAAGTGAGTTTGCATAAAACATTCCTGGGATATCTTCTGTACCTCTCCAACAACTTTACAAATATGCAGCTTCATACATAACCAGTGGTGGTAGTTTTTTTCCGTCAGCTGAATAACATGCGAAAATACCAACTTGTATTTTCCTTCCCTGTGTCTTAAATTGTATGCTGCACTTTCTGACCTTTACGAGCAACTCCAGAAACTCTGTTGGGATAAGTACAGAAATGTGTCTCATGTAAGTGTGGATCACCAGTAAATGACAGACCAGTTTATCAAGGGTTTCATGTTTTCTTCAATTCAATGCATTTCGAGAACAAAATCCATGAAACCATTCATCCCAAGGTGTATTGTCTCTAAAAGGTGTCTGCAGGTAATGTTCAGAACCATAATCTTGAACAGTTTGTGTAATTTCTTTTTTAGTCAGGGTAAATCCCCATTTGGCAACAAACTGCAAATGTTACGCAAGATCTATTTCTTATTGGGCGTTCAAAATTGTTTTTCTACCCTTTCTACTAATATGTTTTTCGTGAATTCTTCCAGTATGGAAAGATTTATCAATATCATACTTTTTTTGCTACAGACCACTGTGTGTTTCCCTGCTTAATTTATGTTACAGTTCTCTGAACTGTTTCCTCAGAACACTTGGGAGGGCGCTTTGGATAATTCTGCACATGTTCGGTCTGCAAAAAACATATTCAAACCATCATAGAACCTATGAAGAGGATACTTCTTCCATTAATAAACCAAACCTTTTGGTAGTGTTAAGAACAATTGTGTATTTACTTAGGCCTATATAAGTATTATTCAGTTAAGTCAAAATAAAAATTTACTCAGGACAAATGTTTGAAAAATATGACTAAGCTACAGTTAAAATATAGACCTACCCAATTATAAACAGATTCTAATACGTATAGATTTAAAGAACCACAATTAATGCCTAACTACAAATTTTCATGCTACAAAAATATATAAACTTATCTTCCAAAAAGTACAACTTATTAATTTGAACACATAACACTAAACAATTTCCTTCACATTAAGTACAGTACGACAATATTTAACCAAAACAAGGCATGCCATTAAATCCCCTGCCCCCCTTTTATTTGAAAAAAAAAAAAAAAAAAAAAAAAAAAAATGGTTTCTCATATTTACCTCACTTTTAATTTAGGGCCTATAAAATATTACTTTATAAAACTGAGGTACACTATTTATAAAAATAACATAAAACTACTTATACATTTTGCTATATAATAAGATACTTTAAAAGTTCTATATTTTTACTGAAACAGCAAATTTTAAAGGGGAAAAATTGAAATATATCTTTCCTGCAAAAACACTATGCATATAATATATTTTTTACAGCCTGTAAACTTTACTTCATAATTCTGGTAATTTATTAATAAAATAATATATTCAAACTGACTGAATTATTTTCATCAAAGTAGTTCTAACATATCCTTTTGAGACAGAATTGTCTCATATTTACTCCAAAACTCACCCAACTCTAGCACTAGCAAAATCAAAATCGAAACTACACGGCATAAGCAAGTTGTCCACTGCAGTGAAAAACAATGACGTCAAACAAAAAATGTAACCAAACCAGAAATGAAAATCCCATAATGCCTAACACACACAGTTAAAAGAACAATGGCCATTAATGTGACTATGGAAATGCTGAAATGGGAATGCAGCGCGATTCTATTTTTACAGAAATGTGCTTGCTGGGCTCACGAGGGGTTGTGGAGTTATGTCACACGGAAAACAAATCCAGCTTCACACATTCTCACTGTACTGGTCACGCGAGCTAGGAAAGGTCCTGGCAACGCGCAGAGGGGAAAATTCCTCCTCCTCCTGCCCCTTAACCTGCGGAGGTGTGTGCATCTGCTAATGGCACACTCAGGACTCCATCATTTCCCCTCTTACTGGCTGGGAGGGGAAATGTGGGGCGGGTAGCTGCGCAGTAGATACCGTTTCACGTCCACTGCGTCACTCTCTCAAAACCTTTCCTAGGCTGCGGGACCAGTACATGTTTCTACTAAAAAAATCACAGAACATATTTAATAAAATGTGTTTGTAACATTTGTACAGATCCTAGAAAAGACATAACAGTGTTTTAGCTATTACCGGATTCTACAGTTTTTCTTCTTTACCTTGATTTCTGTTTACTAAATAAATATTACTACAGGAGGTTCAGGATAAAGTGAGCACTCAGAAAAGCCCTGTTAAAGTTCTATTTTCACCCAATTCATATCTTTCCGCGCGTAACGGCTAACGACGGGAAATGTCAAACCAGTTCGGACACAGCACTTGATGTTTGCGCGTGTAAGATAAATTGTGTAGTTGATAGACACCTATATAATATGACAAAAAATATGTTATTAATTGCATAAAATACAATTATGTCGATTTCTGTTGATTTTGTTTCAGTGTTATTATATTTAAATAGAAAAATACACGGAACTATATTGTGTAGTTTCGCTGCCAACCATACAAGTAGTAAGGCAACTATAGTTAATGTTGAATTATATGCAGTAACGGCTAGTGATATTTTTCAAAGGTTAAATTTTTAGTGCTCACTTTACTCCAAACGACCTATACTAAACATTAGTCCATCACATATGAAGAACAGTCTATATATAGGTCATTCGGAATAAAGTGAGCACAAAAGATTTAACCTTTGATTAAAAATCACTAGCCTTGACTTCATATTGGTCAACATTAACAATTGTAGTTACATTGTTTGTATGGTTGGTAGCGAAACATTGCTTTTAGTTCCGTGTGTTTCCTTATTTAATACAGCATTAGTGAAACAACATCAAATGCAACCGACCTCTCTGTATTTAATATACTTTAAATAAAATATTTATTTATGATCTTATTGACATACCTACTGACTGTATAGTTTGACTTGATTAGGGCCACCACAAAGTTATGAAACCGCCCGCTGAATTCAAAACAGTCGTTGACACATTGGCGCTAACGTTTGCGCCACAGACTTAATTCAAAATTCCACAGACAGGTGGCCACAGAGTTAGGTTTTCGCCACTTTGCTTGCTTGAAAGCGAGTTGAGTCATGAGTGTGTCTGTCTGTTGTGTAATTAATATGGGTATCTGATGAACACATTCAAAAGTATTATAAGTAACTGTTTATCAATATCATTGCTAAATTAAGTGAAAGTCATTAGTAATCTGTAATCTGTTGTTTTACGATCGCCAGCCTGAGCATACGGAATTAGAAATAGCATTTTTTTTTGTTTCACACATTAAGAAAGTAAATGTTATTTATTATTTTTGTTAATTGCATCGTAGTCGTTCGTGGCAGTATGCTAAACAGAACTTGAATTATTTAATTGCATGTGTCATGTGTGTTTATAGTGGCTGTTTCGAATTACAAATTCATATATTACGCATGAATTTAATAGATAAGTAATGGCAACAGTGTGTGTCGTAACCAATTAGAATCAATGCAAAAAAACAGTGTTATAAAATCTTAACTCGCAGGTATACATAACGAAGATTACTGTTGAGTATATCATATATACAACGTCCGTTCATTTTTAATGAGTAGATATTATAGATAACATTTATCGCAGCAGTGTAATGTAAACATTGTACAAGCCTATGTAAATAAAAACACGTGGCAATGTTTGTGTTTACATGCAGTGGAATTATATAAACTGGTGGAAAATATAAATTAATCAGGGCTTTTTTGAATGCTCACTTTATCCCGAATCACCTATAGGAAGCACCACTTCAGTACGAGTACATGTACACTTTCTCTGAAAAAATTGCCTTTCATAAAAAACAAATCTCAATAATGTATATATTTTAATTTTCTTTAACATTTTTAAAGGCATTTTGATTGATTAAAACCATTTCACATATCGCCACACAAGTTTGTTAACACTGTTCACATACTGCACAAAAGTTTGTACCGTCAAACAATTAGCCATGTTCTTGATGTACACTCTTGCCCTACCTCCTACATTTGAAAACCACAAGATAGGACAGACGTATTAATTTGCACTGGAAATGTAATAGTGACAGGGTTGACGCTCAATTTCACTACAGATCATGGGTTATGAGAGTTGCTAAGGTTTCCTTAAGAGTCAAGACTTCCTGCAACCACTGAACATACTCCAAATTCATGTCCACCTTTAACTGGCTATGTAAGTAATTACAACTTAACTTGTGGAACACTAAATATACCCTTCTCTTCACAAATATTTAGTATCATTTAATAAAACTGCATCAATTTACTTTTGTTACTGTTTCAATATTGGCTTCATTGATGAGATCTGTTCTGCATTCAGCTTGCTTCAGTCTTATTAAAATGACTCAAAAATCCATCAAATTCGTGCAGCGCTGCAGTTCAAAACCTGAAACAAGCAACACTGAAATGAATTAATTTGAAGGGTACAAGGACTTACGGTAAATTCAAATACTAAAAAAGATATTTTAAAGATCTTCGTATCACTGTAAAAAAAAAATATCTTACACAAAACTTGTTAAGTTCCTTCCAATGTTGCATGCTCTATCTTCCTGCTTCTAGAACGTATGAAGTTTCTTCATACCTTTAACCGAGGTATTGCTTGTTTAGTTTGTAGTTGAACAAATTGCACATTTCTCAGACAGTTGTAACAATTTACTCAGTGATCATATAATTTCACAAGGCTTACGAAATGATACACTCGAACTGAGATAACATTTATTTACTCGAACTGAGCTAACATTTATTTATCTTTTGCTCAAATATAGCCTACATCTATTATGTGCATCAACAATGCAAAAAATTTAAGAAAGTGTCTTATCAAAAGGAAAGCATAATTAATGCAATGACTTTTCTTGAGCTTCACATAATCTAGTAAATTGTAAGCGTGTGTGATATTGCAAAATTAATTAAAATTTTTGATCACCTAAACATCACAAAGCTTAAAATGTTTCTACACAAAACACTAATTATACAGTGAACTTCAAATAACTGTAATAGAGAAGAGGGTTGTCCGAGTTACAGTTCCACCAGTTTACAAGAGCAAAATTTCCCAATAAATAAAAATTGGATATTGCGTGCATTGCTGCCAGAATCTACAACTGGAAAATGTATTTCTACAAAACGAACAACATGCATTAGACCTACCCTACGGAATTTAAAAGCAATTAAATGTTCTCTGTTACGGAAAACATCTTGTATGTTATGTAACTTTTACTAGGTAACAGATAACTTAAGTTATATGCCAACTGCATTGAAGAGACAGTGGTGGTGTAGTCTCCAATATCTTAGTACTTATGGCCAGTTTCTTGGTGTATGTTTAACGTCTTGGTTATCTAATAACATGACTAGTTCAAACAGAACTATTAAGTGGAGATTAAAACTGAACTGTTTCTCAATGTACTTTAATTGTATGTTTAGCTAAACAATGGGTTAGGTAAAGGTGACAACAATTCAATGATGTAATTAGTAGCAATTGGTTGTATCAGAAGCTTTATATGATTTAATTTTAAGTGCTGGTTAAGGAGAAATTATAAAAATGGAGAAAATAAGAACAAGTGTGGTGACCCTTAAATTTACTTTTATCACAAATTATTTTGCTCTGTATTTTCAGATTATAATAGTTTAGAACAATTGTTACAAACACATGACCTATCAGTGACTGTTCCCTATGTCCATGTCATATTATTCAATGAAAATTCATGAAAGAAGTAAAATAATCATAGATTTTTAAAAATAACAATCTATGATTACAATTTTAAGGCATTGGAAATAAATGCTGTTTATCAACACATGAGACTTGTTAACAGGGAATAATATTTAATACAAACTGAATTATAAATTCTCTCAGTGGGCAAATATTTCTGAATAATAGGAAACACAATTACAGTGACAGCTACATGAAGGGAGAAGGAAGGCACAAAGAAAAGCTGACAATTGGCTTGCTGTGTATATGAAAGAAAGGATGGAAAAAAACATGGCATCAGAAACACATGAAGCTATATAAAATAAAACATGGATTACAGTTGAAAGCAATAAGTCAGGCAAGCGACAGAATAAGATTATAGTCCTAAGAAAGCAGTTATCTCATATGTTCTGTTTATGTAATACATACAAGTTCTCGCCATACAGTAAAAGGAGATGCATCCTCAATAACACTTAATTCTAATAATGGTTTAGTTCATTTATGGTCATTTGGGGCAAACGTGACAGTTGTGTCAAATGGACCATTTGGATAAAATGGGACATTTGGGTAAATTTCGACATTTAGGCTAGGTGTAAGTGGGTAGTTGTGGATATATTTGGTACCTTGATGGTATCCTACAGGCACTCATGACAGAATACGTGAAGGTGAGGAAATGTAAACATTATGGCGCCTGCCTACTGGCCGTGCGTTTGTGTGAGACACGGTACTACGGGCGATGTTGACCGGTGAGTAGTTTTTCAGATATAACAAGTTGAAAAACCTGTTTTTAACCCTTTTGAGAGGGTCCAAAATGAATTTTCTAATTGACAAGATGCTTTAAAACTACCTATCTATCATTGGTTGAAGTGTATTTCCTTTTCGTAAATTGGCACAATGGGTACATGAGAAATAGTTGTAAAATAGAAATAGTGTTTGTAAAAAAAGTATTTGCGAACTCACTGTAACACATTTTAAGCACGTGGAAATATAGAGGACTCAAAATTTCCGTACAAAGATATCCCTGTACCAAATCACAGTACTATGCATCGAAAAACGTTGAAGATACACCCGTAAGAAGAAAAACTTGCGACCAGAATTTGAACCCTTCTTGTCAGTTTTATCGAAATCCACTAAAAACGCCCTGAAATATTTGTGAGAAGTACCTGCTCACCAAATCTCAAATCCCTACTACAAAATATCTGAAAGTTATTCAAGAGAATGGCCAAGACGGTCTACGGCCCCGTAAAAAACACACCCCATCCATTAATATATTTCCCCGAGGGGAGAGGTTGCTTGGTTTAAGTGTGAGTGATCAACAAAAGAAGAATAGAAAAGGTGCAAAAATTATTTTCCAGTACTGTATTTCTGAGTGCTATATATTTAAAAATGCAGAAGCCTAGTTAGACTGTGTTAAACAAAACCTGCATGGCATGTTGTTGTGACAGTTTATGTGCTAGACAAGGACTTTAACTGATGGTAAATAACGCAGGCAGTACTGCCATTCAGTTAGGTCAAACATAATGTATTTCTCAAATATGTTATGGAAAGAGATAATGTTACACGAGATATACTCCGTTTCATATAAGTTTGGATAAACTTGACAGCAACTTATGAGCAATAATTTTTTAGTATTTTGTGATTTGTTGAACAATGCAAGACGTTTAGCTCTAAAATGAACATGAAATACCCATTTCAGCGTTTGTACTGCAAAGTTTGTCTTGTGTAGTAACACCAAAGACAAAATATTACAAATTATTGCCCATAAGTTGCTGTCAAGATTCATCCAAACATATATGAAATGGCGTATAACATACAACAGTTAATAAAAATTTCCACAAAATGACAGTGAATTGAAATTACAATTAACAACACATACCTCGCAAACAATGCATTACAGATTATTATAAAGTTATTGCAATATAATCGCAAACAACTTTTTTTAGTCTTGTTTTTTAAGATTATTTTATTTTGCTGGTTTTGAGGTTAAGGGTGATTATGCCGGGTTCAGATTATTTAGAGTATTATCATTGCATGTTCTAAGATTCCTTTTGTAACACAAATGAGCATATGCAAAACAGATGAACCTATTAAAATGTCCACCACCTTGGCGTAAAAATTCTGATTATCCAAGTAATCATAAGATACACTAGTGATTAAATTAACCATAAATTGTGGTAAACTGAACCATTGGTTACTTCTTACACTACATTGAGAAAACAGGAACATTGCTAACTGGCACTTAAATTTAATCAGAATTAATCAAAACAAAACCAGACATTATCTGGAACCTAAAATCACTCACCCTTAATCTTTTAAATAAACATGTTCCATATTATGCAGTGATTGATACTGGCATAGCTATAATTAACACCTCAGCCTGATTGTGTCGTTAAAAATAATTTGTTACTGTGCTCAAAGAAAACTTGAGCTTAAAAAAAAAACTTCTGCCAGCTTATTAACAGATTTTTAATTATCTTGTTTCAGAAACATTGTGTAGCCCATAGACCTGCACGCACACAAGCATGTAGTATGTGTATACCCCTACCAACACACAGAGTAATCTGAAGTACTTAAATATCTGTTCAGGTTTAACAGATACCGCAATGAATTTTCTGAGAACATACTTTACGCTTATTAACTACTTAACGTTATGAACTTTGAAAAATCCTCTATCGTAATTAGGCTACTTTTAGTTATTCAGGTCTAAGCAAACAGTCCATCAACAACTCATTGAGTTAGATACTTTGGGTCAGTTGAAAACCGAAACATTTAATATCTTTTCACCTCCTTAGTGGCCAAATCTTAAAAATTTCAGAAATTGCATTTCAGAAAAACATATAAACAGACCGTCAAAGTGAAGGGAGACATGGTAGCTAAGTTGTGAGAGCATTGCATTCGCCTCTGACTACGGTGGTCCAGGTTTGATTCCCGTAAAAGTACACTCCAATTCGTCACATGTGAGAATCTACTTGATGTTACCATTGCTGGCGGGTTGTGAAAGGGCACTCCCATTTCTTCCACCGATGCAGTCCATTGTAGGGCCAGTTAAGTGTCTACTTCATTGTAATCACACACAATATGCAGTACATTCTTGCAATACTTAAATGGAACTCAGAAATTCCGTTAAGAGTGAAATATTTCTTGCAGAATAGTATTATGGAAAATGTGAATAATATGAATAACGACACTGCTAAAAATTGCGACTAACTCCACTCAGAATCTCAACACCTAAATTTTTAGGTATTTACGTAAGCATTTTTTTGAAGTAAGCAACACCTATATAGTGTAACAGGTTTAGAAAAGTATAAAGGATTTATGAAAACACATTTCCTGTCTTACCCCATCAACGTCTGAAATTTCAAAATCCTCTATCTTGATTAATAGATATTTTTATGACAGTACCATTCAAATTAGAATTGCGAAAGCCCATTGGGATCAAACTATATCAATGATTCATTAAGAACATATTTCACAACTTTTAACCACATTTGGGAAAGAATTAAAAAAAAATTAGTTTCCAGGTATTTGTGCGAAATTCATTCTCAAGCAAATAGTACCACAATATCTTGACGATCGAGAATTTAACAAAAATGTGTTTTACATCTTCTCACTTCCCTTTAGGAATGAAATTTGAAAAATCCTGAAATTGTTTTGTAAGCATTTGTACGAGTGTCTCACTGAAGTTAAAACCACGACAACCCGTAGGGTTTAAGTGTATCCAGTGCGATGTTCTGTACCCAAGTCACAGCTTAAATAAAATTTTTTAAAAATCACGTGTGTGTTCGTAATTGGCCTGGTGTGTAAACAAATTATTACAGTAAAGTGTAATGTCAAGCTTGATAATTATTGTAATGTAATTCAAATGTGATAGTTACAAGATCATTAATTTTCATTTTATCTTATTACTAGCTGTCCTTTTGCAGCTTCACCCGCATGTACTATGGAAAAGTGTAACTAACTTTTGATTACGTATTAATTGATGGTGTTACTATATTTTCTGTATATCTTTGAAACAACAAATACGAACTGCTTTATCCAGTCCACTTCGCTGAACGTACTTTCATTGCAGAATATCTCTGTTTTTAATTCATCTTTATTTCTGTATAAAATAGCAGCCCAGCTGCGGCTTTGCCCGCATGAAATTATGTACTAATGTGAACAGTAACTCTGGATAAAATATGTGATGAATGCATTTAAAAGCTAGCGTACTCAATAACAATGAACTATAAATTGTCTTAGCTGAGTGTAAAGAGCACGCACAATATTCTCGTATGATGTCATAGTAATTCCCACAGCAAAGTCTTGCAGGGATACGAACCCGTAACCCTGCCCACACCACAAACTTTATACAATACCTGGGTGAATGCTTAAAGGCAGGCCGTGAAAATTGTTTTGTATGTACAGGCTACAGTCCAAAGAGGATTTATTTATGGGTAGGTTGGCAAAAAAAAAAACAACTGTTGAATTATTTCTCTATGATCACTCTCTTTTTCGGGAGATTGTGACATTTTAATACTTTTCACATCCTTAATTTTCAAATTTTATTAAATCCTGAATTTGATTTGTAGATATTTACATAAGCTTCATTCTCATAAAAAAATCATCTCGATATCTCAACGGGTATAAGCGGTACATACAGATGATTATTTGAAAACACATTAAATTTTTTAACAGCTTTTAAGGACGAATATCTAAAATTTCTAAAAATACTATTTAGATATTTACTTAAGCATAATTTGAAAGAAAAAACACCTCACTATTTGAAATGGTTTAGGAGAAATCACGGATTAATGAAAAACACATTTTACGGCTTTTCACCTCCTTAATTCTCAAATTTTGCAAAACCCATTCTTAGTGGGTGCCTACGGGGCAAGGGGAAGCTTCCTTCAAAATTTCATGGTACTAGGTCCATCGGTTTGGGCTGTGCGTTGATGTGTGAGTGTGTCAGTCAGGAAACTCCATTTTATATATTAAGATTAATCATCAATATTTATTGCTTATTCAATTGATACACATTTACTGAGCAGTGTGTTGTTTTTAACAGCAGCACCACAAACTACTTATAAAAGTGTTATGTCTGGTTGCCACCAGGGTGTGTTGGAATAGCTGTGGTGTGTGGTGTATGAAGGCACCTCGAGATTGTTGGTGCAGGGTACTAATTGAGAGAGCAGCAAAGGAGAAAGGTGAGCAGCCGACCACGGACCGTTAAAAAACGTTGAATGTGACGACCAGCAATCGCAGGACTGTGGCAAAGTGTTGTAGAGTAACAGTGAACAGATTCTAGCATAATGTTCGGAAACTTTACACGGGAGTATGAACTATTCTTAAGATTACATTGTGCTTGAATGTATTAGTGCTGTTCAGAAATAACCCAATGGCTTACTTCTGGAAATTAGGGTAGCAGTGACTTGAGTGTCTAACGGATGTCATGTTTGATCAAGCACAGTCAATATGCTGTGCCGTGATAGGCACTGGAATATCTGCGCCAATGTTTTGTGTTTTAACTGTTGCATGAAACTACAAGTAGTGTTGTCAACTTGAAGCCATGAGTGGACATCAACAGCTCGGAAGGAGAGACCGTTGCCATTAATACCAAGTCTTTGATAGTCACATAGGCTAGTTGAAAATGCAAGGTCTCCACCATTTTTAACTATTTTGTGTGTGTAATTGTGGACATTCGTAGAGCAGCATCCATAATTATTAAATTGTTTATGTTCTTATGTATATGACTGCACTGATTAATCTACAATCAAATTTTAACATAGCACAACAAATTTCTTGTTTTAATTCACTGTCATGGATTGCTAGTACCTTTGAACGTGGCAGACTAGATCATGAAGTGGATAACTCGCATACTTGATGGTACTTCGTAGCACAGCCACATATTTTTTCTGTAGTAGAAATTTGGGGGGGTTTCTGCAGGGTGTCGTCCCAATATTCACAAAAAATAGGCTGTGTAAGTTTTCATCCCTTAAGAGTTCCTTCTAACGGCTTGCCTACACTCTAGGCGGAATTTAAATACTGAAAAAAACTCACTAGTACACGTATCTAGACATAATTCAAGAATAATGAGTATGGCAATAACCCACCCCTCTGTTGTCCACTGTGCAGGTTGTATTGGTGAACATGTATGGGGATGATAAATCAACATCTATTACAAACAGAACGTTGACTTTCGGGATTAAATTGATATTCACAATTATACATATGCAGTTGTGACCACCATCCAATCCCATACATTAGAACATTGAGACACCCCCGTTATTACACATTTATTTCTGTACCTGCCCACCTGTAGTGACCTATCGTAGTGAATAAAGAACCACAATGACATAAGGAACAAAAATAGTTCAGGGAGACCATTGTTACTTTTTCACTCCTTTCTATGGTGTTCATACAAATACAGTTACTGGGTTACTGTCTTTATGACAAGAATTCGTATTCGAAGACTAAAAATAAAAATGGCTCTCCTGTCTTTCGAGAATCTTGTGATTTTCGTTATTTAAATATTAGGTTCTAGGGTCTTGTTACGCGAGAAAATTGATGAAAACGATCAACATATTTCCATCCTCATTGGACAACAAATTCGAATGAATTTATTGGAAGGAGACAAAAATACATTTTACTTCCTCCTAAATATGCAATAGGTTTTATAATTACAAATAAGTGTAAATTAATTTTGACTGCCGAAGAAAATGACAGATTCAATACAACACATATGCAGACAGGAGATACTAATATACCGGTACAGTGCTGCTATCTTTTGCAAGCAGAGCACATTATCATTCTACTAGAGACAAGTTGATGTTATAACATCTACAATAGGATTCTCAAGAGAAAAAATTGGATTTATATTATTTAAAAAAAAGTTTAAGTAATTAGTAATACAAAACACGCTGTGAATAGTGAGAAAATATAAATTAGTAAGATAAATGAAGGTTTTCAGAGCACATCCTGTTGCAAAGCATATTGATATTCTGGTAAAACGACGAGTTAGAGAATCTCCATAAATCAAAATGAACAATAACTGACTAACATATCAAACTGCAGCCCAAACCACTGAACATAGAATCGTGAAATAATTTTGTGGGTACCCCTCAGGATGTAGGCGAGCACTAAGAAGGGATTTTTCGAAATTCAACCTGAAAAGAGATGAAATGTATTTCCAAAGAAACGTCGATAAAAGTTCAAACCCGAGGGCCTATCATCACTATTTTTACTTTAACACGAACAACATAAAAAAATTCGTATTAGCCAATTTCTGGATTTTTCTAAATTCAACATTTAAGGAGGTGATAAAATCTTAAATGTGTTTCCGATTAACTATCAATATCTATTGAATTCTGAGAGAGAGAGAGAGAGAGAGAGACAGAGAGAGAGAGTTTGTATTCACTTCAAAATGTTGCTTACGTAAATACCTAAAAAGTTGTTAGTCTATAGGATTTTTTGAAATTCGAGCCCCAAGCAGTAGAAGGGGCAAAACGTGTTTTTATGAACCGCCTATATCATTGAAACACAACTGGCTATCTTGTGATTTTCACTTCAATTAGTTACATATACAAATGTCTATGGCAGGACTCCAAGATGTTTTGAAATTCTTTAATTAAAGGGGTGAAAATACGTGAAATGTGTTTTTGATTATTCCTCCATTGCTATAGAACCAATCAAGATATTAAAGTGCTACTTGCTATAGATTGATGCTTTTGTAAATATTACCAGGAACCATTAATATATATTTTTTGAATTCGGCCCAAAAGATGTTAAAAAAAGGTAAAATGTGTTTTAAATTCACACTCAATATATATCGATCCCATCAAATTTTATATAGCGACGTGATTTTTGTTTAAGAATGATGCTTATCAAACTACCTGAAAAGTAATTTCAAGAATTTTCAATTAAGCGTTTATATATCTTGAACCCAGTGGGATATTGTCGTGTTTTTAATGTTCAATATACACCAGTAAAGTAGTCTAAAATGTGATTCAAGGGTTTTTCGAAATTCAGTCTCTTAAGTGGTGAAAAGACCCAGAATGTGTTTTTAGATAAATCTTCTATATAAATTGAACACATCAAGATAACTTATTCAGTTTATTTTTGTTTCAGGATGTTGATTAGGTAAGTAGCTGCAAAATGATTTTAAGATTTTTCAAAATTGGAACTCCCAGTAAAGTAGGGGGGTTACACGTGATTTTTAATGAATGATTGATTTTGTTTCGACTGACAGAGCTATTGTTGTGATTACCATTTCACTTGAATACTTGAACAAATATTTAGGGCGTGAAATTAACATTTTTCGAAATTCGACACCTAAAGAGGTGAAATGGCATAAAATTTGTTTTCTATCAGCTGATGATACTTATCTAACCAGTAGAGGTATTGAAGTGATGTTTGCACCAGAATCATGCTTGCGTAAGTATTTTAAAATTGTAATGCAAGTTTTTTATTTTGTAAGATAACATAATTATTAAGAAAAAACTTAGTTTGTATACTTTCAAGGCAGACAATCCGAAAACAAGTACGACCAGCGAGAAACATACAATACAGGAGTTTTGTCTTACAGTTCTATCGAGACGTGTTTTCGTACTACCTCTAAAAGCCTAGGAAAGAAACATTTTATTTTTAAATTTAATTTTCATGAATAATTTCGACGTTATGTTGCACAGTTGTTTGTAGCTCCGGTCTATTGTTCCAAAGGTTCTGGGCTCAAATTTCATTAAAGCCTTGCAGATGTGCAATTCTGACACAAAAAAAGCAAGACAGATTAAATCAGTGCAATTAGATGAAGTCATTCCAAGGTAGCATAAATGTATCATGCAGTCAGTCCACGATCCACTAAAGTTCCTCGACAATGTCATCCCACATATACCATCTCACTAACCTCAAGGTTGGGGCCCCAAACAAGTTCATGATTCTGCAAAACAATATCCTGCCAAAACTGCCTAATTACACTTAACTTCAAGTGAAGGTTTTGAAAAACAATTATTTTATTCAGGGCACCATCACCAATGGTAGTGCTGGAGGGAAATCAGTATTCATACCACGTAAACTGCGTATTTCATTCAATTACACTACTACATTTAGAAGTCTACAACTACCCAACAGCACCAACTTTGCTGTGACTATAAATAACGCCAAGTTGAAGTCACGGTTAGTGGCAGGGACAAACTTATTTAATACTGCTTTTTGCGTGGACAGCTATAGCTACTTATCCTGCTGCAGAGTTAACTAGACTAGCAGCTTCGTCATTCTAAGGCTTAATGACAACTGCATAACTGGTGTACAAAGAGGTTTTGCAATTAAAGCAAATATTATCTGCTATGAGTAACACGCAAGCAAAGCCGCAGGCGTAACACGCAAGCAAAGTCGCACTGCTAGTACAGTATAAAGACAGTCATGAGTTAATCGCGCTGTCACAGGTCACAACCTTTACCAGAGGTGTTCTAAAATGTTTAGATGCCCCGTTACTGCTATACAAGCACTAAGTCGGAAAAATTACGACAAAGCAAGCCAGCAGATAGGCAACCCAATTAACATTAATATGGTGATGCCGCCCGGGACCACTATCAACTAGCGATGTACCACCATGCATCGGAATTAAATCTGGAATGTCAATGTTCCATTCGCAGTAGATGTTCATTTATTGATGGGAATCTATGCGAGGCAAAAAAAATTACTTATAGCACATGCATTTTTCAGACATGGCTGTCAGGCTACTATTGTGACAAATAATTGGATGAAACATTTTAACACACAAAATATTACATAGTGAATTGTGATTTATTGGAATATGTTTTAAATGTTAGTTACTGAGTATAATACAGACATTGCTTGTTTAAAAAAAAATTTTTGCCCTCAAAGATCAGTCTGATTTAATATGACCAGTATTATACATTTTTAGGCTCTTTTATGAGTATTAAATGCATTTGTTATACTATTCGGCTACATCACTAGTTATCTGCATCAAAGTATTTACCAACATGAAGGTTTTTAAGCCAGGCCATACAACTAACTAAAAAGAGCAATTTTATGGAATAAGTAGCCGAATGAATTATTTGAATTACTTCAAACTCAGCTATGTTGCTAGTCAACCCCAACTACAGATGTTTCAAGGATTCACAATAACTTGACAGCGCACGGCACTTCTACAGTCCAACATGTTGGGTAACTACTCAGCATAAGCTAAAATATAAAATTTAAATGTATGATGGTTTCTCTGTTTGGCGAGCTAACGGGTACTAAACGGATACAAAGAAGGGGTTGAACCAAGTACACAGACACTTTCTATTATTTATTTTTCATACCAGTGACTGGTTCTTATATGTATGCATTAGATTATAAAAATTCAGCTGTATAAATAAATGTACACCTTCTCACTATCAACACTACCAAGATGAATTATCTGAATGCATACCAGCATCATGAATTAGCTTGATAGGGTTTAGTATAACAGCCAGCGAGTTCGCATCCTTCAACAAACCTTAACACTAAACAATGAACACTAACAATGCCTAAGAACAAATCATACAAAACAGTAAAATAGTCTTCTTGTAAATGAAACAACTAGAACTGACCAATGTATCACTGTTAAGACTCGGCATCAGTCGCCATATTGAATTATTTAATTATTAGTGTGAAATTTGCTACTATAATAACAATTCTATTTATCCTACACTACAATAAAAGTTTTGCAGTTTAACTTTTTACGTATATTAAAGTCTAAATAAATAAATACTCGTAATTGTGCTGCCGCATGGTGGCGAGACTACACATTCCCGACTCTTTAGAAAACCATCTTCACAACATCCCTAAACCTACCAAGTTACCAACTCCCTTCACCGTCACTAAGTCATCCCGCAAAACGTTCCACTCCCTCACTGATCTCGCAAGCATAGACTGCCTGCCCCGCTCCGTTCTCCTCCACACTCTCTCAATCTTCTGGCTGTTGCTTCCTCTCACTCTATACCCTCCCTTAGTTAGGTGACAATGTAACCCTTCCCATCCTCCCTCTCCATTCACAATTCGGTACATTCTGACCAGTCTTTCAACTCTCCTACCGTCTTTCAATGTGCTCCATCCTGTTCCCTTCATCATTACAGATGGCCTATAATCACCTTCCCTTCATCCATCTCGCCACCCACCCTTCTCTGCACCCTTTCTATTTCCTTAACTTCAACTTCCACGTGTGGGTCCCACACTGCAGCGGCATACTCCAGCATAGGCAGTACCATTTTACACAATGCTTTTTCCTTCACCTCGGAGCTAGCTCTATTGAGTATCCTTCCCAGCGAACCTAAAGCTCTTCTCCCCTTCGTAATCAAACTCTCCACCTGTTTAGTCCACCTAAGGTCACTTTGCAGCACAACTAGATACTTATATTGTGTGGCGTCTTCTATCTCTTGCCCATCCCATCTGTAAATGACTCTGCTTGTCACTCTCTTCCTAGTAAACCTAACTAACTTAATCTTACGAACACTGATCTTCATCTTGTTTTCCACAGTCCACAAATACAACCTGTCAATATCTGCCTATAAGTTGACCCCACTGCCTACCACCGAGTATAAAACACAATCATCTGCAAACAATCATATTTTGCCCCTAATCTCATTACCCACATCATTCGTCATAATGGTGAACAATACCGGACCGAGCAGACTTCACTGTGGCACCCCTGATGTCACCTCGCCTTCCACTTACAAAGACTCCCCAACTTTCACCCCCTGCCTCCATCCTTGGAGGAAGTCACCCATCCATTTCACTACCCACTTGTCTTTAGTAGATTGTCCAGTTTTTTCATCAGAATAAAGTGGGGCACCTTGTCGAAGGCCTTTTCAAAATCAATGAAGCAGGCATCAATATGCTTCCCTTCATCCAATGCCTGCACTAAATCCTCTACGAACCCTGCCAGCTGAGTCTCGTAAGAAATAACTTTTCTGAAACCATGTTGGCATACCTGCAGCCAATTCTTCTCATCCCTAACCTTTACTATATACTTAATTACCAATCTCTCCTCTACCTTTCCTGTATTTGATGTTAGACTCACTGGCCTGTAGCTGTCATACCTTCCCTCATCCTCCTCCTGCTTGAGTATTGGGATCACCAGAGCTTTCTTCCATTCTTGGGGCACTTCTTCCTCCTCCAATGACCTACCAAACAAAACTTTCAGATATCGAGCCAATTCTCTCCCCACAATGTTAAGTGCATCATTTCCTACTCCATCTGGTCCCACTGCCTTACTGCTCTTCAACCCCCTAATCACCATTTCAATTTCCTGCTCCCCCATACTAAACTTCCTATATAATCCTCTGCTTCTATTTGTCTCACTATTCCAGTTCTCCTTTGCTTCAAACACTGACAAGTACTAAGCCTGCAGCATATCAGCTTACTGTCTGTCATTTGTCACAGTTTGTCCATTCGTACTTGTCAACGTTGGGATCCGTTCCCAAACACCCCTTACCTTCAAGTTCCCAAAACAATTTACCCCAATCTATGCCTTTTTTCATCATATTACCCAGGTATTCATTCTCTGCCTGCCTGGTCCTACATTACAGCTCCCTTCCCATCTGTTTCATCAATTACGTATTTCTCGCCATCCTTTCCCTACTCCTCTTGGCATGCAATTGCCTGCATTTCCTCTTCAGTCTCCTAATTTCCTATCCGTAGAACGGCAGATCTCTTCTAGGTCTTATTCTATTCTGGGGAACAAATTTTTCTAACATTAACTCCACCCCCTTCTTGTCCCTGTCTCTCCTAAAGATAGTAAATGTGTCCTGCTTACACTCACTGTCCAGCACGTCCTCGCTCAGTCACGTCTTCACTGCAACAACATCTGCCCCATATCTCTCGACCTTACTCCAGAAGCCTTCCAGTTTGTTGTATATACTCCTACAGTTTACCACCATTATCTTAATAACATTATTTTCGATCCCACTTTCTTTGTCCCCTTCCTCTTCTACGAACTCATGCCCCATGACGGAATCTTCCTCAGTAAGCTGTGCTTTTGAACACCTCGTAATAAGCCGAGAAAATTAAGAATATAAAAAATATTGATAAACTGATTGCTGCTTAAATATACGTCAAAAGTTCAACTGCAATGTTTTTATCTTAGTGCAGGGTAAATAGAATTGATATTAAAGTAGGAAATTTCGAGCGAATAATAAAATAATTCAATATGGCGACTGATGCCGAGCCTTAAGAGTGCTGCTCATTCCAGAGTCTTGGCGAGAGACAGGATACGGGGGTTCTTCTTACTAATCCAGACTTGGGATTATAGCAAACGAAGAAATTAAGGTGGCCATCTGGGTGAATGTATTTTGCGTGTTCGAGACCTAAAGTACAGACGTGGTAAGAACGAGACAGCGTGCCTGTATGAGACTTTAAGTGATGACTCTAATATTTTATGACGTATTATCAAAAATACAGGGATACTGTTCCTGCCTATAACTTTTAAAACATTCTGCGCCAAATACCTTGAAAACTCCAATTTTTTCCCTTTTAACTTTCGGAAGCTAGAAAATATGCACTAATTAGCAGTGGTGAATCTGAAATGGGTACACAACCGTGCAATGTCCATTAAAAGCCATTCCTATGCAGACATGATTCTTGTACAATGAGCAGTTTTCGAACAATCTGCAAACGGCCAAAGTTCTGAACACCGCCTGGCAGCCTGGGCAGACAGCCACCTTAAGGTAATTTTGATAGCAATGACTTATGTCACTGTTAAATAAGAACAATGGGAAAACTACAAAAAAACAATATTTTATTAGAGTGTAGATGGTTGATACTCAGGGTATTTTTAACAGATGGTTGGTTAAAACATTGCAGTAAACAGGTTCCTGAAAGAAAAAATTCGTAGTTCAGGATGTTAGTTTAGAGAGCCAAAAATTTCTGTGCTCTTAGTCCAAGGGCAGTTTTGTTAGTTTGGAAAACTACAAAATTAATTCATATGTGGCAGTCAAACTCATTGCAGTACTAGTACGAGCACTAGTTGATTGGCGAGACAGTGACCATGAATGACGGAAACGCGAGTGTCGCTATGTGAAATATTGCCATGCAAACGAGTAGTGTGTTGACTAAGAAAAGTGTTTGCATTGGGTTTCATATTGTGTTAAGTGAATAAAAATATGTGCAACAACCGATATTAGAATAATGAGTTTGGCAACACGTGGAATAGAATTAATAATGGCGGTGGTCATGTACGGTAAGATGATATCAAAATACATTGTGCTGCTTTTCCTTCATGAAATGTTAAGTTCATAATGTCAAAGCGTTGTTTATTTCATGTAGTATCAGTCAATTTGCTATGTAGATTTATGCAATGATAGGCCCCTACATTTTGGTAAATCAAATAAAAATAATGATCAAATTTTATGTTACAATAAAATAAGATGTTTTGTTTTATTGCCTAGCTAACAGATGGGCACTGTAAATTAATTTTCTATTTTTAAAATAATTTTTTGGCATTGTCTGGTAAATAGGATTACATTTAATTTTTAGTAAGGCTGCACTTTAGTATCTGAAACTAGTTTAGCAACATTAAAAATACCAAGTGAGTTGCAGCCTAATTTTACAATTTGACTCCAGTAAACTGGTATCAAATAGTAAAATAAAGATGAGATATCGGGCAACTGGTATTGTAAAATAAACCCTATCCTTGCTGAAGACACAGCTGTCTGGAAGGTAGCAAGCACCAAGTTCAAAATATTATAGCAAATTATGTTGAATATGCCTATAGTTCACTCCAGTCTGAAACTATTAGCAATTGTAACCTAAACAAAACCTCAATTAATGCATACATAAATAGGTTTCACAGCTAGGCTGAATCCTAGCACATGGTTGACAAAAAGAGATTTGCTAATTTAAGTCTGCACACCACAAGTAGCTATATTTATTTCAAGCAGAATGCAAAAAGAAATAATACAATTTCAGTTTAAAAAATGGATTAGTTTTCAAAGGTCTCTGCCATAGTATAAATAAAAAACCTACAATACTGATTGCAAACCCACTTCACTTTAATTGTTGTAAAACCAAAATTGCCTTTGACAATGTAAGAGCATAGGTTACCAAGCTGCAGAAGTATAATATAAGCTAATATAAAAGTCATTCGTAAAGCTTATGTAGCCCGTTTTTTGTACTTAGGTAAAAGAAGTTTCTGTAAATAAAAAGTAAACCTCCCAACCATAATTTTCAATTCCTCCATCAGTTAACTCCATTTTCTTCAACATCTCTGATGGCCAAGTCCACATCGTCCTCACCAGCCTGCCCTTGCCTTCACTATTTATCCTTCACCCACCATGCTGCCTGTCTTTGTTTTTAGATTTAGATTATTGCATCCTTGGATCTTTTTTGTGTACATTTTTGCACGTACCTTCTCCAGTTCCTGCACCTCAAATTTCACTCACTGCTCCCATTCTGCTGCTGCATACTCTTAACACTGGCCATACCATATAGTATGTGGGTGATATTTATCATTCCCTTCCCTGCATTCCTAGAGCTCTTCTACCTTAAAACACCATAAACTCTACCTGCCATCTCCATCCTAAGTCATCTGCAACAGTATCCCTAGGTACTTGTAGCTTGAAGCTTTCTATACATCCTGCCCTTCCTATCTGTATATATCTTTCTTACCCATCCCGTAAACTTGATACAGTTTCAAGTACAGTCACAATGTATTTTTTAATGCCACAATCCATGTTTGTTTACGTACCAGTAGACCTTAACAGTGCCAAGAAAGCTCTACTGACAAACACAGTACAAAATGGCATTACAAACCAACACTGGTATGGTGTAAACAATGCACTGCAACACTTTTCATGCTTCTCACACTATTAACCAGAACCTGCCATATAGGAAAACTTCCCTTGAACCCCAAGTTATCCCACAACACATTCTTCTTGTTAAGTGTAAACATTTGCAGCCTAGTTACACTAAACTCTCATTCTTACAACCACATAGTCTTACTTTAATCGCGAAGAATTTAACTACAGTCCAATAAACTGTCACTGATTTTCCTGAACAGAAATAAAACCACTAAGTTCAGGGTGGTAAATATTATTCCTGTTAAGTATGCAAGTCGAAAAAAAAGCAGTTACTTCACTTACAAAGATTAGCAAAGTTTCTAAAAATATGTCAATTCATGTTACGAAGTGGTCACATAAGCAAAACACCAAAAAAACATCCCACGCAAGTTTACGTCTAGGTGTGTTTACGCTACTAATCTGAAGCAGATAAAAATGTTCCGAATCACCAAAGCATGTCTCACGTACGGAATATCACGCAAGATAATAAAACCTACTATATTTCATACAGTTATGCATAAAATAACAAAATAACTAGTTCCACTAAACCAAAATATGGAAGAACTTAACCTCAAAACTCATATTATGGCGAGCTAAATTCAGTTTCAAAACATGAAGACAGTATCCTATAAAGATATTCGTTAAATGATATAGCTCATAATTCCCACATCCCAAAACCATATGGAAAATTGATAATTAAAAATTGAGGCCATGTTAAAATAATAAATTGTTTATTCATTGGGTCATAGGATTACCGTACAACCTAAATTGTGAAACTCATTCATTTAACACGTATTTTTTAAAAACTGAAACCAACATACTATTTACAACTTTCTTAATTAAATGCAAGAATAAAACCGTGTTGCGAAAATCGCATGATAACCGGAACCTGCTTTAACAGGCCACTGCGCATGCGCTCTGCCGCGTAGTGAGGTATACCAGGGGTTAGACGTCTTCTTGGAGCTCCGCAAACCTAAATTTCACACACGAAATATGAAGTTCTTTCACTTTCTCCGTGAAAAATGAAGTTTTCGTTGGAATTTGTACACATTTCTGGTGCTGAAGATCAGGAACTGTGAACTGAAGAGGGTATACTTCAACTACTATTTAATGTATAACTTGCACGCAAAGTTGGGGTAGACACGCCACTTTCACAGTGTATTTCGAAGACTAGCTAACAGCGTCCAAATTTTTGCGAATTACGGCGTCACATTTGATGTAACTCTGATTTAAATCCTTACATTGTTGTCCTTGTCGAGTGCCAATAGTAACTTCTCCTTGATCTCCGAAGGAGTGTGCTGCATGAGGCCGTACTGGGTCTCGGACTGAACAGCTCCGTAACCGACGTACAGCCACCAGCACTTATGGCGGACATGTACTATGGAGGAATTCTGGGAGCATAATATAACTTCTCTCGACGCCGTCCGGACGTGCACGAGTGTCTGCGCGAACCTTACGCCACAGTTGGAAACAAATGAGCATCGTAAATGAATGTGTATTTTAAAGGACTTGTAATAACACTATATATTAAATTACTGTGTAATTTTGGTTTTACTCATCAAATTTTTAACTGGTATGTCTGCTGGTTGGTCTTTGTTGAGTAAAAGAGTAATATTTATGTTTTTATGTTTCCTGCAGAGGGAATTTTTTTTAGTCGTACAAACATTGAAACGTTGAATAGTACTTCAGTAATTTTTGTGGCGATGTCTACGAAATCATAATTGCTCTAAAATGATTTGTTTGTGACGTTCAATGAGGAGAAAATAGCAAAGGACGGAGAATTTTGCACTGCAAACAATCAGATAAAAAAAAGAGTAATTTTTTCGAGTTATGGCGAGTCGGATAGTTGCTGCAGCTACTGTGAAAGCCGTGAAAAGTAGAAGACCGATTCCTTCACGAGCCGCACTTGTATTGGTACATACAAATTTAATATAACGTGTTACTTTTCTATTGTAGTTTTGGTAACATTTTCGACCGATTTTGTATTCCATCTACGAAGTGTTTTTCTTGTGATTTCAGACACCGTCTGCTGTGAACAAAATCAAACAGATCCTTTCAAATAAAAAGGACTGCGTAAGTAAAGCTTAGATTAGCTGTCAAGTAATTCAGTTTGTAAACTTAAGTGTTGGATTTAGTAGTATTGAACATTTAAATTAGTTAAGTTAATTGTTTTATCATATTTTCTTATTAGACTGTATTTATTAAAATATGTAAGTTATTTAGTAGTGCTTTATCATGGGAAGTTTTTTTCAAGTCTACAGACTATTATAAATTTTTGTAATTTAACAATTGGGGTGCTGCCTTTGTGGCAAGTTCTGTGATAATGATGTCACAAATTGGGCAGCCACCCAGTGGCAAGCTATAACCTCTTCCTCGGTCACCTTCCAATCTCCTCCTAAACCCTCTGTCCTTCCCCATTACCAATTTCCTTAAAAGCCGATTCCACTCTCTCATTGACCCTCCTAAGCATGGACTGCCTACCTAATGTTTTTTCATCTGAATCTTTTCGTTGTGATACCCTCTTAACTCTTCAACTGTGACATTCAACTGTAATCAAATCTACAAAATATTGCTAAATGGTGACATGTGACTTTAGTCGAACACCTAGCTGAATGACTGTAAATACTTTGTATATGGCTTTCTTGCTTGAATCTAACCAAAAATATATTTTGTATAAAAAACAGATTTTTAAAAAATGTGTTACACTATCTTGGCATGATTAGAATATTTATCAGGTAGCGAGAGTTAAGGCACTTGCAAAAACAACGTTGGATCTAGTAGACATTAGGTACTCTAAAATCTGGCAAGAACGCCATGCAATAAAAATTTACCAGCCCGCAAGATCTCTAAATGTTCAACTTAATCTCGTTGCTGGATCCACTCAGGGTAGATAGCTGCCAGCAGGCGATATGCAAGAAAGCATGTGTAGAAAGTAAACGCAGACTCCCACACGTGTACATAAAAGAAAATATGAGCAAGGCATTTTGAGTTCATTTTCATGATAAATGTGATGTCAGACTGTAGTATTTTTGTTGGCTGAGAAATTTGGAGGAGTTTATCAAGTGAAAATGTCTCAAAATTCAGGGTTAAATATCTAGTTCAGCTATTCATTGTATACTCACCAGTTAGGTTGTTAGGTCAAAGTTAGTTTAAGTTAGGTTAGGTTACCTAGCCTAAACTAACCTAATCTAAATTTGAACTAACCTAAACTTACAAAACATTTTTTTACGTAGGACTACTCATAATATCATTAGAAACATTTTTCATCAATAAACTATGTGTCTAAAATCAATAGTTTGGCCGGTACCTGATGCATAGCTAAACTAGATATTACAGATTCAGGTATGGAATACAATATATGACTGGATCATTTCATGCTAAATGTTCTAAAATTAAAAAAGTCTCTACCACTGTATCTCAGATTTTGTTCATTATTTGACAACAGGATGACCAAAGTAATTTAGCAAATTTCTTATGATTTTAGTAGGGCTGTGGAATTGTTAACCAGAGCTATTGACTCAGATTCCCAAGTTTTTCCACTGTCCGACTCTGATCCCGCCAGTCCAAGACTAAGACATTGTGACTCAAGCAGATTGTATAATGTTTATCATCAGAACACATATCATCATTCGAGTGAATAGAAACTTATAAATTTATTTAATAACCTGTTTAATTTTTTGCATATTAACTAACGTCCAGATTCTCAGAAATTCGTACTTGAACAATGCTGTAATTATTACTGTGATTTCTCAAAGAAATTTATAGCGATTTAATTTTAGTTAACGTTTAATTAAGCTTGTTTTAAATATGCGCTTCTTAAATTGAGTACTAGGATTTAAACATAAAATGAAAATGTAAATTTTGTTAGTCAAGTCAGATCTAGAGTCGGAGTTGCTAAATTTTAAGCGACTCCGAATCCAACTCCGACTCAACACAAAATTGCCAAAACTGACTGCACGACTCCGACTCGACAGCCCTGGATTTTAGACCTTCAGTTAGTATAGTTTGTAATCTTGCCTCCTTTGACTGAAGGGAGGTCAGCAATACATTATACTATGATGAACAACATGGCATTTAAAAATATATATATATATTAAACTCTCACAAATTCGGGGGTCTCGGGGATTTGTGACCTTCGGATTTCAGAAAACCACGTATTTTTGAAATACTGTATTTTCACATAACAAAAATCTGCAAAATTAAAAAAAAAGTTTCATATACTGTTAGTCCCCGATTAACGCGTGCCTTATTGACATCGTCCCTGATGTAAATTGAGGACTTACAGGTATAAGCCAACACTGTTTGAAATAAAATAATTTATAAAAAAAATGGCACCTCAAACACGTCTGGCAATACTGGCCGGCTGGCTCTGGGCACAGGCAGCCGCTGCAAGTCGTAAACATGTCATTGTCACAGAGAAGCAGAAACAGCAATTACTATTTCCTTCTCCGCCTATGTGTCGGCGAAGTAAACTACAGTGCATATAACAATACCTTAAATCTTACTTACCAGCAATCATTTATTATTCCAAACAAGGCACGAAAAAATAAACATTTAACACTTTATGCACAGATTAGTAATATTTACACACTTTTACGTCAAATAGCTTGCACACACATTAAACTAAGGAAATACACAAAAAGTAGACTTTAATTGTTTCTAGAGTTGCAATTAACAGCACATGAGGTTGGAGCAGTCGTCGGCTCACTGTGTTGCTGTGTCGATAGTCCCACCATGTGAGTGCGGATGTCTGACAGTTTGATGGCCTGTCGTCTTTTGTGAAGGAAGGTTATGGCATTGCATTACCTCCGACACAGGGTAACAGTCTTTTTTGCTTTGTGAAAATTTCATTAGCTTGTGCCAAGCAGCAGCAGCGGCCGCACTCCTTGTAACATCTGCTCCGTCACTGTCGTTATCTTCATCTCCTCTACTTTTTTTTTTACCTTTTTAACGAAAAACTCTAGTACAGTGCACTGTCCAAATCCTGTAGTTTGGCTGTGTGGAGTGTTTTCAGATCATAAAATCCTTTCTCCGGCTCGCTGTTCAACATAAACATTTTAAGTTTGACGCTACTCTTTTTAATGTCGTACACAGTTGTCTCACCGATGCAGTACTCTTCCTTGATTGCAGAAATCTTTACACCACGCTCCAATTTCTTGCAAATCTCGAACTTTTGTTTTAGTGTTAACATTGGGTGCTTTTTTTTTTTTTACTGGTGCCATCCTCACAACAGACAACACTAACAAATACTGGGAGCAGTGTCCGAGCACGTCTTATCGATTTGTTGTGTTCCGGGAAGACACGTTGACCTTGAGCTTGCCGCATCTGCTGCTACTAGTACCGTTAGATGCTTGCTACTGTAGCAGTGCGGCACAGCGCATCACAAACTCGAAGAAGCTAGGTGCAGTGCAGCACGGCGCAGCCTGTTGCAATAATCAAAACGGACATTGCTTTGAGAAAACCACGGATTCTCGAACTACGGACTGGCGAGAGTTTACTGTACATAATTTTAATAATTGTGTATTCTGTTCTTAACTGTGGCACTTCTGCTCAACTTTTAGTGCAGATTACAGGTATGTTACACATAAGGTGATAAACAAAATTCTACTCAAAAAATTGGCTCAAAGAGGGTTAAAAATTCATCATAAAATGTTGTATGTAGGCCTATTTTGATCACTTTTGTGGCTGTGACAGTTTCCAAACAAAAGAGATACACACCTAAAAATTTTTACCATGTATTATTCAGTAATGTAAGAGTTAGCCATAACATTTATAGCACTATGTGACTATAGGCCGTTCTGAATAAACTGAACACTAATTATTTAACCTTTGAAAAATATCACTAGCTGTTACTACATATAATTCAACATTACCAATAGTCACTTTATTGCTTGTATGGTTGGCAACGAAATAACACAACATAGTTCCGTGTTTATTCGTATTTAAATACAATAATATGTTAAACAAAATCAACCGACAGCGATATAGTTGTATTTTATATAATTAATAAACTTCTTTTTTTATCAAACTATATATGTACCTATCGACTGAACAATGTATCTTACAAGCGCAAACATAAAGTGATGTGTCCCAGGAGTTTAGACTTTTCCCGTCGTTAGCTGCAACTCGCGGAAAGATACGAATTGGCTGGAAATAGATCTTTAGCAGGGCTTTATCGAGTGCTCACTTTATTACGAACTGCCTTTAACAATGTTTTCACAATGTTCTTTCAAATTGGAGACTTTCAATACAGTACATCAAATTGACCCATATTCAACGCCAGTTATAAAAAAAAGAGTTTTTCCTAAACAGATGTCATGCACCATAATTTGAAGAGCAAGTTTTACTGTAAAGATTCATACACAATTTTTTTACATTGCTTTAAGTAAGTAATTTTAAATTACAGTGTAACAGCAGTATTTGTGTGTATGACCTGTATACACAAATGTTTGGAAATATAAAGTATGTACCTAACCAACATGTTTTGAAGTGTTTCATGGTAGATTTGCTACTGTTTGTTACAACTGTCTCATTCCATTACAATCTGACAACAGCTAAACCTTAACTTAGTTGGATTCTTATAGTGCATAAGCGTCTCTGTAATACATTCTTAGTTCTTGAAGCTACCTGAATTTCCGTGAAGCTTCACATATTTGGCACTGCAAAGTTTCATGCGAACTATACTGATGACCAGAAGATGTCGCTGATAGAGCTGGGATAATGTTAATTGCATGCTGCTCTGGAACCCAACTAGTGTTGGAGGCCAGTGAGCGGGGCCATTAGGATGCATGAAACTTAATGAAGCATATTTTGGTTCACTGGAAATCTTGTATGAATTTCTAATTCACCACTCATTGTCATAAAGACATGCATCGTATTGCCCTGACTGGAGGTCTGCTGCTACAAGTCCTGTTACGTCACCATCTCTAATTTTGGCTAAGAATGACTTTCCGTGATTTGAATCTGTACTCAATCTACTTGTTTCAGAAATGGGCACAAATTAGTGATTTTCTCTAGTTCTTGCTACAGTATGTCCATGCTGAAACTGTCTTGATCAGTTTATTCTTTGCTGGCAAAAGCATATTTTATTCCATTAATATTTTCATCGCAGAAATCATGAAGATCTTTAGGTGTGAGAATTTGTTTTTCAAGTGGACGTTGAAGTCTTGTTCTAGCTGCTAATCGTTTGGTTATGCCCCAAATACCCTCACATGATGACTTGCCATGGCTTGTTGCGAAAAAATTTCGTTTATTAGTCATCCCAAAATAATTTTTGTAAAAACACAAATTGACAAATTTCTTGAAAATTTTTCACTGAGCACTAAACCATTACTAAAGTAGTGGATATGGCATATTTGAGCAGTGTTTGTCTTCATGTATTTGATTAACTATTTCACGTAAATGTACACTGTAGTTATGGACGTCACAGGCTGTCACTAAAACATGGTAATTTGTGAACTGCGCTTCTATATTTTTGCAAAAATAGACCGCGAATGGATGGAGGATGGCTTGGTGTTTTCCCAGTGGAAACCTTGCACAAATGAATAATTCTTAGCAAAGTTCGTCAGTACTACACGTTCGTAGAATTTTTTATCTGTTATGCTAATACTAATATCACTGCAATCTCCACTAAAAGTTGTGCTGGATCACTTGCATTTAGCATTTGTAATTAAACCGTCAAACTTTTACTAGCCATTAAAATGCTGTGTTATTCATCATTGTAAGCAATTTTGCCCACCATCCTATAAACAACTTAGTATAGCTAACAAACTAATGTGGTTAGGGATCTAAAATCTTGGACACTTTCTTTCAGTACCTTGGTGACTGTATTTGCAAATTTTAAACAAAATCCCAGACATAGGCATGGGGACCATTAGGCCTTAGCATGGAATGACCCAATTAGTAATTAAGTTACTAGACGGTCTAAACAGATAACTTTTTAACATTTAAAATTTAGTTGCATATAGTAAACTCTCGATTAATGCGAAAAGCAGCGGTTTATGTGTTACGAGAACTTTTCTTTAACTTTGCAGTATATTGCTATGTAAATATTTGGGGGTTTGCTTTAGTGTTTTTGTACAGTATACATTACTAGTATACAGTTGTAATGATTTACATGTAGGCTATATTGTACCAGTATAAAAGGATATTCTGCACTGTTTAACTTGGTCTAATGACACAGGTCTGCCAGATCGGCAACTAAATTTACACCTTATGCAGTCTACCAAGAATGATGCTATTCTTCGTATTTATGTTCACTCAGAAAATACTAATGACTTGAGTAGATTGAGTCACGTGACCAGTACTGTCAAGTAAGATTATACCTACTATGTTTTCATAAGTACCTTTAGGCATCCTAACGTACCCCAGCATCCCTATCTGTTTACTGCTGTTTGTATCCTGATCAGCCTGTCCACTCTTCTCCTTTTTTCCACCCCATTTCCTTCAACATCACTGATGGTCATAAGTTCCTTTCATCCTCACCAGTCTTCCCTTGTCTTCTCATTCAACGTAAGACCCACTGGTCTATAGCTGCCAGGCCTCCCCTATCGTGCCCCTGCTTTAAAATTGGGACCACTACTGCTTCCTTCTAATCTGCGAGATATTACTTATAGATATCTGAGATATCTTACCAACTCTCGCCCATCAAACTTAAGAGCTCTATTCCTATACCATCTGGACCTGTGGTCTAATTACACTTTAACCCCCCCCCCCTTTTTTTTTTTCCCCACCTTTTATACATCCATCTGTTTTATTGTTAGTCCTAAAGGCTCCTGGGCTCCCCTTACTTTATAACTCCAACCATCCTGCTTCTCAAACACTGACAATTATTGAGCCTGTAGCAGATGTACCTTTCACTCATAAGTTGTTGCAGTCTGTCTGCCTGTACCTTTCAGCTTTGGCATTCCTCTGTTACCTCCTCTTACCTTCTTATGGTAAACAATTTTCCCCATTTCTTCCCTGTACTCTCCATCATATTTCTTAAGTAATTGTTCGTTCCCTGTCTATTATTTTTTTTCTAGCTCACATCCCATCTGCCTCATCCCTTCCTTAACTCTTGCCATTCCATTGTTCTTCCATTTTGCATGCCTACACATCCTTTTTGATCTCTTGATCTCCCATCCATAATACGATGGATGTTAGGCAGGCCGACTGTAAAGGGAGAGTTTACAGGAGATAAAGGTTTTAAAGGGAAATGATAAATATTTTACTATGTATTCAGATTAGTTTGTTTTAAAAGAAAATGGAACTTTTTTGTTGTAATGACAAATTTTAATTTTTAATGTGTACAATGTGTTGTTAGTTAATCTGATTTTCTTATCTGTATCATGTCCTATTGTTCATTAGTTCATATTCTATATATTTCAATGTATAACAGTGTTTTGCAGTGTAAAAAATAAATAAACTCATGAAACCATAAGAAAGTTACAACAATAATGGACTACTAGTAGCTGGGTGATCACCTGGTGGCAAGTTTCTCCTACCCCTTCACGTTTTCTAAACTTTCTACCCCATTCTGTTCCGCTCCACGCCCTCTGAATCTTTTCACTGTTATTCATTGTATCTCTGTACTCTTGTGTCAGTTAATATGGTTGACTTCCCTTATTCTTCCTCTCTATTCACCACCTTAATATTGACGAAACTTTCCATGCTTGTTCTTGTTGAGGTCCACCTCAGTTCTTTCAATGTCATTGGTAGCTGAAAGTTCCCTTTGTTGTCACTAGCTGCCCGTTCTGCCTCCATTTATTCTTCACTCACTTTGCTGCATTTCTTTGTATGTACGTTCTCCAACTCCCTCACTTCCAATTCCACATATGGTTCCCACTCTGCTGCTCCATACTCCAACGTTGGTCCTATAGTTGTAGTAGTGTGTTCCTTTTCCTTTACATCCATATTAGCTTCCTTAAGAGGGCGTGGTACATAATTCAACGCTTAAAGCTATAGCTGTAGGTTTCTTGAAGCCAACGTTTTAAACAAACTTATTTCCAGTGTTACGAACTTCTGAGGCACAATCTCTGACGCCGGAACCTTGTGCATTTAACTGTGGCGCAAGAGATCACGCGTAACGAATTTGTAATTTTGGATAAATATTTACTCATAACTAGGCACGTACCATTATCTAGGATTGTCATTGAGTATTTTATCCATATTGTCTTCAAAAAGTGTGTAGAAATCAGTTGATGTTTTCAGCGTTTATTTATCTACCACACACTCTTAAGTACCCTTACCAGCATTCTTTAAGCCTTTCTTCCTTTAGATTATTGACTGCATTGTCTCCAGATGTTAAATATTAAGGTAATAGTATGTTATTTTTTTGTGAAAAATTAATATTTTAAGACTTGATTAGTACCTTCATTGCAGCAATTATGATGTACGTGTTTATGGTGTAAATGAAGAGAGTTTGGTCAGAGTGCTTAACATCTTGGTCTTCAGCGCTGGGTTTTTGATGGAGCTATTGAACTTGTCCTAGATATATTTACCTACAAAAAATCCTAGATTATTATGGCATTGTATTTTTAAAATAAAACTCATGAAATAAATATAATTTTGCAGTCTTCCAATGTCTGAAACTGTTTTTTCAATTTGTTGTTACTAAAATTCTAAAGATTGGCTAAAAGTGAAACTAAGGCCAGGGTTACACAGCGGCCTGAAGTATATAACCGAAAGAGGTTTAGTCAGCCTGTTTTTAAACATGTTCAGTGCATAGCTGCCGAAGTGAACACGTTCGCATGGTTACACGGTACTCGATTATCACAGTCAAAATTAATTGTGTTTCGTTACGACAGTATATTGTTTTGAGGTTATGTTTGGTTTAACAGTTTAACCTATGTAAAAAAGGTGAACAGAGGAAAGTAGCTGGAGACACATAAAGTTAACGTTTGTCTATAAACTAAACATGATTAAATTGATGTTGGTTGCTGCACTGCATAACTTTGCAAGATTCAAACGAAAAGTACTCTAGGTATTTAAGAATTATAACCTTACTCTATGAACATCTATAAATGTACCAAATTTGTTTAACGTAATTTCAGACTCGGAAGCCTTTCTCTTGTAACCAGTCACCAATGTTTACATATTAAAAGTTGCATCGGTCGTGATAAACTTAAACCTTTTGAAAGCTCTACTTACCCAGTTCCAAAGCTTGTAATACACTCATATGTTGGTGCAATGTGTTATGTGGTGACAAATAATCTTCGTAACACAAAACATTAAAACCAATATTACACTTTATGGAACGTGAAAGAATTTTTGAAACGTTACTTTTACCGCGAACGACCACTTGCCTGCTTCATGCATACAAGAGTACTGGAAATGTCATACATTCTTTTTCTCTTGCAAATATATTGAAGGGCTCATATTTTAATAGGAAACTATTTGTATCTATATATAGCCATCAAAACATTTTATTAACTTTCCTGTTAATTTTATTTCCGCTACTGCAACATAACACGGGGTTGTCAGCCATCTGGTGCACAATGCTTGTTGACGTTTAACGAGCCAATCACAGCAAGGCATACATATTGTTGTTTAGATGATGAACCTTTAAAACCTTTTCAGTTTGAATAGGAAGCAGTAATGATATGAACTACTTCAGACACCGTGTGACCACACGTACGGCTGAGCAAGTTTAATTTTAACTAGTTCCGAGGCCCGTGTAACCGCGGTTTTAGATATTGGCTTACAGTAAATTTTGCTATGTAGTCACTTCAATAAAAGAATAACTGCTGTAAGTCACATTCAGGTAAGTTGCTAGTGGGACATCTAAATACCGGTTCAGTGGCGAGCATAGCGAGGATATGACACTTCATTTACACACCAGTGGTTTTCTTATTGTTCACTGCTATTTGACATTTATAGAAGCAGTAGTAGCTAGTGTAGCATGGCGCAGACCCTAGATTTGTTTTTACATATTTTTAATCTCCAGTATGTTTGTTTCATATATAGTTGTCACTTTATAATGTAGACCTCATGCTCATTCTAACAATGGTATCTGAGAGTTTTGTTTAGAACTTTTTGTATTTTATTTGTTGAAACCCAGCTTGTCAATGGAAATTTATTCATTTTATAGTAATCAATTTCAGTTACTGTGAACTAATACAATTTATAATAAGTAACCTTTAATTTGGTCATTTGAAATCACTCGTTTGACAGTAAGAACAACAGTTTGCTTAGTAATGTTAATATTTATTTAAAATTTAAATGATTCTATTTGTGTTTAGTAAATTTTCAATATGTATTTTTTACTAAAATTGTTTGCATTTGAATTTAACAAAATTATATTTATTCATTGTTAAAGCTTAGAGTGGAGGAGGACAGAGATATCAATCTAAATTTACACTTTCCAGGAAGAGTTGCTATATTTCAGTGCAAAACCGGCATATAGAGATTAAGAATTTGTCGCCATATTTGGTTGCAACTAATAAAATCACAGACTGTTGTTGATTGGCCGCATACATTTCAAATTTAATGTTTCTTTCACCTGGTAACAAAAGTTAATACAGTACTTAATATATTTGTATATAATTGGTTTGGAAACTAAAATGTCAATGTTTATCATCGTATGTGGAAATATTACAAGTTTAAACTGTTCTTTTAATTATGAAAAAACTTTATATTTTTAATGGATTCCTGTAATGGCAGCGGGACGGCACCACCGACGGACAACACAAATTGTTTCCCCGCGAAGGCAGAGGAGTCGTTGGCGAGATGTAGGCAGAGACGGCCGTGTGTTGTGTAAGGCGGCCGCTGAGTTTTGGGTGGTGTTCAAGATGGAGCAGTGGCAGATGTGCCTTGAGGGAGGATGTAGGCAGAACCGATAGGGTTCTGCTTTAAGTGCTGTATAACTTTTAAATGTTATAACTCCATTTAATAAACCCCAAAATTTGCGAGAGAGTTGCTGTTTCATTCCTCGTACTACGTTGTAAGAACCCACACCTTTGATTTGTTAATGTAATGCTGAGCTAGTCGTGGACATGTGGCATTGGGGCTTTGGAGCGTCACACTAGGCAACTGCTTTAAGGTAATGCAGTTAATCAACAAAGTGAGTAATTCACTCTTGGATAATAAGTGTGCGCTATAACTGCAAAGATTCTCCTTGAGGAACGTGTGCTATTCAGAAATGGTTTCTCTGCAGAGCTAATTGAAATTTTTTTTGTTCCAGATTGGTTTAAAAGTTGGTGTTCGTCAAAGAGGCTGCAATGGTTTAAGTTACACATTAGACTATGCCTTTGATAAGGGAAAACTGGATGAGGAAGTGGTTCAAGATGGTGAGTTAACTCTGTTTTGAATATAGCACTAAGGTTTAGTGCTTCACTCATTGGTCAATCATTTGTTCTGTGATAATTTTTTCTAATTGTACAACTGGTTACTTGCCAGATTATGGACTTTATTCTGTGATATATGTATATACATATATATTTTTTTTTCACTCCCACAGATTCATTCAATAGTAACTAAACATTTATAGGTTGTTCGCTATAAACTGAGCACTCAGCAGAACTTTTAATTGATTAAAAGTATATTTTATTGGGCTAATATAATAACTTTTCAGTGTGTTGAAACATTTAAACTGATTTTTAGTCACATGGAAATTTTCACATAAAAATAGTAAAGACTGCTGTGAAACTGCTGAAAGAAATCTTTATGCTGTGCTCACTTTATCATGAACGGCCGGTAATCTTAATATATAACATGAAATGCCCCACTTATAACAACACAGCCAAAACTGCTGGACTTAAAGCCATTAAATTTTGAGGGTGGCTACCTCGTACACTGTATGCACCCACTAAGAAGGAAATTTTTGAAATTCAAAAATTAAGGGGGTGAAAAGGGTTGAAACGTGTTTTCAGTGTGCTTTTTATGGATCTTAAATAGTACTTAAACTCATTTAGATATTGAGGTTATGTTTTCTTCTGATTGAAGCTTACAAAATTGTATTTGAAATTCAAAAGTTGAGACTGTGAAAAGCCAGAAAATGTGTTTTCAATATATCCTGGATAGCTCTTAAACGTTTTGAGATATTTAGGTGATCTTTGCTTTGGAATGAATCGTACATATATCTCTAAAAAGTATTTCCAGGTTTTTTTTTTATAATTCAGCCTCTAAGAACATTAAAAAATAAAATGTGATTTTAATTAAGCCTCTGTATCTCTTAACCCTGTCGATTTATTTATGAATATGAATGAAGCTTACTTAAATACGTAACAGGCTATTTCATGGATTTTCAAAATTAAACAATTTAGAGGGTGGAAAGATGTAAAAAATTCCAGAAATCCTCCAAAGAATGTATGACCATGGAGACATAATGTAAAATTGTTACTGTTTGCTGTCCAATTGATACGTAAGGTAAATACACCGGTAGTCTTCATGCTTAAGGGTTCTGTGGACCCTACCTCAAAACTTCAAAAACACATAACAATTCGCAATCGTTTATTAACTAAAGTATTAATGATACACAATTTATTTTTTTTACCATACGAGAATAAAGATGGTTTGTTTTATATATAAGTTTAAATTTCATATTCCGCGATGTTGAGTATTTTTAAAAAATGTTTCAAAACACAAAATT
>PNEQ01064044.1:0-52501 GCA_003012365.1 Medauroidea extradentata | reverse complement strand
TGACACAGGAGTAATTGTGTGCATAACTAATTGTGTTGTGAGAGTTCTAGTTGATTACTGTTTTGTGTATTTCATAGCTTTGTGAGCTATTAAATCCAGTACTTAATATAACTCTTTTATTTGTAATTATAAGACCTCTATCCCAAAGAACTCATGGGAATTGCCCACATGTAAAGTTTGTGTTCTCAAACTTGTAACAGTATTTTAAGCACGTGGTTTAATCTGTCGAAGTTGTGAACTCCGCTTGGTGGCCACTATAAGTCCTTGCCCTTATCTTTCACATATAATGTTCCTTGATGAAATACCGAACGTCCTAGAAAAAAAAGATATTCAACTTTGATTTTTCTTTCATTAATACAAAATATATACTGCCTGAAAACAAAGCTTTTGCACATTTGTTGAATTAATTTAGCTATATTTTCATCTGAGTAATTTTAAATCAATTGCAATGATTAAAAACTGACACAACAACTCCATTAAGAAATAACATTAATTTTAAACAATTGGACTTTTGAACGTACAATAAAAATAAATGAACGCGTCCCAAACGAGGAGGGAATGTACTTCGTATCAGCATGCATGCTACAGCCTAAAACTATTCGCAAGCATTCCAGCGTTCTCATGCAAGGCATTTTCACACTGATGTGTCTCAAATTGTAATAACGTGGTACAAACTACACAATGAAATAAATATACATTAGTCTTTGCTGCGCACTCATGTTCAACCAAAACGTAACATAGGAAGGATTTCCTCAGTTAGGGTGTAGCTATTATAAACTGAACCACCTCATGGACGAACGCCATTGTAAGTAAACGATAGCCAGATGATGAAAAAAAAGTCGGTATTAGTAACAGTTATTACTATACCTTTATTGTTTTATTTATTAAAATCAAATTTTTCATTGTATTTTAAGTTACACGCTACTCATCAACATTCGCTCGCAATAACTAAAGGCTCTGAAAATTGCCTGGCTTAGCGCCGCCTACCTTAGAAGTGCGCAGTGAATGCAACAACGAGCCAAGCACTAAACTAGCTTGCGAAATTCTCGCAGATCAAATTCTACTGTGGGACTTACAGCGGCGACCATATCATTTTATTTGTGGAATGTCTGCAGCAAAGTTCAGTACTCGTATCCGAATTTCGCATACGTCCGTCTAGCACATTTTGAAGTGCGGCAGCCTGAAAAGACTGTTTGTTGCTATCTTGGAAGGCTTATAACAGTGTTTTAAGGACATTGGACCCGTAAAAATTCATTATATTTATGCCAAACACTATTCAACTTATACACATCTCCAAATAAAAAAAAATTGGTCTCATAGTTGTTGCATAATCGCCTCAAGATGGCTGTTACAGCATAGCCAAAGTAAAAAAAAATTTTTTACACAAACAAGATAATTCACATTGATACTAAGTTATACGGGCTACTTTTGTAAATGCAAAGGGATAAATTTTTGTATTTTTAAAAAGTTGACGAAAATAAGCAAATGTTTGCATAACTTTAACTTCTGGCTATTACAGAAATTGTCAAAACTACATTTTGTCAAACAAGTTATAGAATGCATTAACACACTGACTTTCAATTCCTGTAATTTTTAATTCATTAGTTAATTACTTTTTTTTGACTACACTGCAATGGCAATTTCGAGACTTTGATAAGTGACAATGCAAAAAAAAGGGGGGGGCGTACCTTTTCTTTACTTGGGGAAATTATATTTTGTCTGAAGTGTAAAGGTTTCACAGTGTTTGGCACAAATACAAAAAAAAAATGAAATTGTAAATGCCCAATGCACTTCTTTAGTAAGCATGTTACATTCTATCCTAGTTCAGTGAGTGGTTTCTTTTTGTACCTTGGAATAGGAATTCTCATAGTTTTCGACTTAGAAAAGCTTGGTGTATATTGAAAACAATTTTATTTAAGTAGATGTCTTTGCATGACGTATGAGTAAGTTGTAGTGTGTTGTGTGTGTTCTTGTTCTTCACGAATCTGCTTAATTGTTTTCTAATATGTTTAACTATCAAAAGAAAATACACTACTTACCACGATAGTGTTATTTAAGTCCATTAGGTACACATTTTTGTGTCCCTCAGAATAGCTAAAACTGTTAATATTTTTTTCTATACCATAGTCGTTTCTCTGAACAACCTGTTTGATCTCTAATGACCTCGCTGTTAACACGACATCAAGTTCTTCTACCTACTTAAACAAGAATATTTTCCTTAACAGCGAATAGTTTTTTATTTTAATTTTTCATAACCTTCACATTCATTCTCAGTAATATTATGGTGCTAAAACATACTTGTACAATATATGCAAAAAAAAAAACTTTAGACATTTACTAAGTTACAACTCACTGAAATCGCTTAAATATATATCTTTGTGTGCAGGAAACTTTCTAGAATATTTAATTGTAACATAACTCTCCTCAATTATTTTTTCTTTCCAGTGTTGATAAGCCTTCACCACAACATTCTTTTAGCATTAACACATTAAATAAAAGGAAATTTAATACTCTGAAATGATTAGGTCTGTAGAAAAGGCGTAGAAATACATGTACTGCTTTTAATCGAAACAAGTAGGATTTTATTATTAAGAAAATATGTGTTGTGTATTATTGTGTATATATAAGGAATAGTAATGCTTATTTAACAGTAGGGAAGATTCAGTGCAGCGGGTTGGCACCACAACCAGAGGACAGCAGTATGTGACATGGTGCGTTATCAGAATAACATAAAACCACGTTGGCATTGTCGGATATATTATATTTATCATGTAATTTATTATCATAAATACAAAAGTAATGCAAAGTAGATATCACGCGCGCCGTGTATGTATGGGCATAATATGTGTGGAATTAAAGCCTATCTTTCATGAACTCGCTCGCAGCGAAACAAAGAATGGCTCAAACAGGTAATGATATTCCAGTGCCGCAACATGTCTATGTTCACTCGGAGGATGTACCAGATAACTAGAAGTTCTTTACGTTTCAATTCTAAAATTGCAGTATCGCCACTGGATTAACAATGAACAGGAAACAATTAAAGGGGGTAGTTTATTATCAATAATCGGACGGGACGATGTGAAAATTTACTAAACCCTCGATATCTTCTAAGCTAACAAAAAGAAAACCAGCTCAATTTCGCTTGCTTCACACCGACGAAGAATGTCATCTACGAGAGATGGGTGTTTGGCACTGTTTGCCAAGAATCGGGTGGAAGCATGAGACAATTCGTATGCATGGCATAAGCACTAAGTGCCCCATGAGAATATGTTGCCTTAGCGGGGGAATTTCTACGAGATAAAATATTTGTAGGTGTGACAGACCATCTTTACTCGGGCCGTTGTTATCGGATGTAAAAATGACATCGCAGGAGGTCCCATTGACACATGCAGTACATACGAAGCCAACAACTATAATTTGCAACAAATGAGATCACTCAACACGATGGAAGAAAGCGTTAACTTTGCAGCCAGGAAACTCTAATGAAGAAATAAGGACAACCGAATGTAGCCACGAGGTCAAACTACCATGCTTGCTCAATGCTTCTACTGTGGTGGTAGTCATCAATGCAAAGAATAAATTTGTCCAGCAGATGGTAAAATATGACGCACATCTAACTGGCAGGGCGATTGTAGACACAGAATATCCTAAGTTAGACACAAGCAGAATACAGCTGTATGCTACAACGGTCCTTGTGTAATTCGGGGGGGGGGGGGGGTTGTCAGACACAACTACGGTATCGGATACCGAATACAGCCGAAGAGAGAGTGCTGACATTTTAAAGTGGTAAATACTAAACCAAGGTCGATAATATATGCTGAAAGTTGTGAGACATTAGGAAACGTAAAGGTTTGTGTACAGCTTTGTCATGTTGGAGGTAGTGTGTTTCGGAGAAAAAAATTCGGTGTCGTAAGTAGATATGCAGGTGTGTTTGAAGGTATGGAATGTGTGCCTGACGAACACCACTTGAAAATCAGCTCAGAAGCCAAAACAGTGCAGCAGCCTCCACAGCCTCTACAATATTTTCCGTTCTAGATACAAAGCATTGATTATGGCATTTGCAGCTTGATAAAGCCAGCAGCAAACACAACATTTTGAGGGCCAAATGGTGATAGATATAATTGGCTATGGTACCTCTTTGACTTGTCAGAATTGCCAGAGGATTTTCAGAGACAACTATGGGAACTCTCAGAGGGCTAAAAGGGGTCGCAGACGATTTGTTTGTGGCAGAGGGCTGACAGAAGGAGTAGCATAAGCAGAGAGCAACAAAAAAGAAATATCTGTTACAGAGAGCTCGGGCAAGTAACTTGAAATTAAACCCAGAAAAGCATAGACTACATAAAAATCAGGTGACATACAGGGGCCATGTTCGAAGCGCAGATGACTTCAAAACAGACCCAACCAAATACAGGAAATTCAAGACATGCAGTAACCCACCACCATAAAAGAACCATAGAGCTTCCAGGAATTAGCTAATTATTTGGCAACCTTTATTCCTGAACTAGCTACATTTTTTGAACCCTTCAATTAGATTACATTCAAATACGTAGCATGGGTGTGAGACAATCTCCAGCAGTAGGTCTTTGAGGAAATAAAATCAGCAGTCAGATTCACACCAGTTCTTCGATATTATGACCCGAAAGAACAAGTAGAATGCCAAGTGGATGCCAGTCAGTATGGTCTAGGCGCAGTTCGTTTACAACATGTACAGCCAGTAAGTTATGCTTCAAGAGGCCTTAACACAGACAGAATACAATGGAGTGCAGATTGGAAAAGGAATGCTGGCTATCTAAATGGAGTGCAGATTGGAAAAGGAATGCTGGCTATCTACTTTGAGTGCAGTCGCTCTCACGGCTACCTATGTGGTCAAACTAACATAGTAGTACACTCAGAACCACCAACCAGTAGAAACGATCTAAAAAACCTCTTATGTTAACCCCCACTCTCTTACAGCATTTACATATGAAATTAAAACAATATGACATCACCATAAAGTACAAAAACGGCAAGAAACTGTACTAGTAGACACACTGAGAATAGTACCAGTACAGGTGGTCAGGGGACAAAACCACGACAGTGTCAAAGAATGTCTTGGAGCTGCAAGACATGAGCATACCCCATCATCTAAATGTGACCTATGCTACACTAAGATGTGTCCAACAATGCACAATGGCAGATAGCAGGCTACAAACACTGGCAATTGTCATTAAGTACGGATAGCTGGGAAGCAAATTTTACATACCTGAAAAGGTGAGGGAATACTGGTATTGCAGAGGTGAGCTGAGCATCTATGATGGAATGATATTCAGAAAGGAACGCCTGGTAGTACCACACGAAATAAGGGCTAAAATGCTGTACGAAGCACACCTAAGTCATCAGGGCTTACAAGGATGTCTCAGAAAAGCAAGAGATACTCTTTACTGGCACTCATGCAGTACGGCATACACAAGGTCAGCAGTTGTACAATGTGTAGAGAATCTCGTAATGGAGATGCAAACACATGAGATTCCAGAATTGCCTTGGAAGAGAGAAGCAGCAGATGTGTTTCAGGTGCACAGCAAGCAGTTCTTGATCATTACTATAACTCCGATATCTGTGAAATTGACAGCTTACTTAGAATTGACTCAGCAGCAGTTATTAACGATATGAAGTACCAGTATGCGCGATTCGGACCTACCACAGTGTTTACTGGTAACACTACAGGCTTCACTAGTTCATAGTTTCAGGGCTTCTCAAAAGCTTGGGATTCCCAGCATACAACGTCCTCTTCCACCCACGAGGCAATGGAAGAGCAGAAGCATGTGTAAAAATAGCAAAGAACATAATGAATGAATACTTGCAGTTAAACACTGATTCGTAACAATAGTACTACAGAAATGGCGCAACATAACAACAGGTTAGGGAACATCTCCCATACTACGATTTATGTAGAGATAAACAATAACACAAATGCCCACATCCACAGGACTTCTGACACCAGTACTGTAGCGGGTAACAGAGTTACTGGGGATAATGAAGCAGAAACACAAATCTCACAATGATGGAAGAGCTCGGAAGTTACTAGATCTAGTGATACCCAAAGAAGTGTACATAAAGTCAACACCTCAATTGTCTTCTGGAACAATCACACAACAGCTTGCATCACGATTATACGAAGCTACCACTATGAATGGAACCATTGTCGGGCGGAATAGCGAACTACGAAGTACAGGTAACAGAAACGATATGAGCACAGATTATGATTATGATAAATATCCCCACATTGAAGGTTGCTATTCCAGTAACACAAACAATACAATTATACTGCATAAGTCAATTTGAGGTTGTATTAGTGCTTGTAGTTGTGTCATTTTGAGTATGTACAAATATTAACTCCACCTTCTAAATTTTTTTTTGTAAGGGAATATTGTACATTCTTCTTAGTTCCTGAACACCGTAATTAAATTTTGGCAAATTATTTCATCGCACAGTTAGTAATATGTAATATAATTTACGAGATCATTCTTTCAGTCCATATTGACTGCCAATCATTTCCTGTGGTTTCGTAATTTTTGTCACTTAATTATATGTTATTTTAAAATATATGTTTAAACAACATGTGTGTGATCATACACAGTTAATTATTATAGTGGGACCAGTTCTAACCACACTGTCTGTTTTGGCAGAACAGCACTAGTTCACAGATAAATACACAGCAGCTTATTTAAAGTAGTACTTCTTGTTACTAGCCACAAAGTAACTATGTTCTCACTCTGAAAATGAAGCCATCTTTATAGCACAATATACTGCACATATGTTGAACTAGTAATTGCTTTATGAAATTCTTTGTTTACAGAATTCATTTATTGCAATATAATTTTTTTATTTTTGATTATTATGAGAGTTCTGTATCATCTATCTTTATTTGTTTGCAAGGTATGTGATGATAACATGTCTCTTATTTGAAACTCTTGATTCTGAAAGGAATCCATTATATATTTGTTGCAGATAAAGTCCTGTAGTTGGGAACATCGTTTAGCGGCTTCAACTGTCCAGTTTTCTTGTGTGGTGACATGGAAAGATGCGGTGATATTGCACATTGATAATGGAAAATATCTCAACTGAAAAATATATTTTTGTGCACAGAAAGGAATTTCAACAGCAGAAATTATTTTATATGACACATTTGTAACTGAAGTTCATCTAGTTAATTGATGCTAGCAATAATGCTTTCATACACACACACCTACACACGAAACACATACCAGATCAACATGAAGCTAAACAGTTCATCTAGTCAATTGATGTGAGCCATAATGGTTTTACACACACACCCACAAAACACATAGTAGACAACATGAAGCCAAACAGTTTACAGAGTAAGACTCTCCGACCACATCACATGGCATCCAATCCAAACAAAGACGATGAAAAGTGTACTCCAAATACATCCCATGCATCAGACACTGTCTCTCAAGTGCAGTGCCCTAACACACGTGAAAAACCAGAGTGGGAGATGAGACTGGAGAAATTTGTGGTCAGTTTTGTGTCAGTAACTGAAAAAACATTTGATCTGTATCAGATGCTCTTGGAAGACAGGAAGACTGGTGAACAAGATTCAAGTTCTGTTGCCAAGGACATAGGTAAGGGAGTTGGAACAACAGTAGGTAACATTCTGAGCTATGTCTTCACATTACCAGGAGGGGTAGCAGGCATAGTGAGCAACGTTTGTGCAGCAGGGGGAGGAAAACTCGGTGACATGATTCACAAAAATAAACTTAACAACTTATCTGACTTGATCTACTATTACCAAGAAAACAAGGAAGCCCAGAGGAAAATATTAGTAGAAGCTGGTATCCAGATTTTCACAAGTTTTGAGGAGCAAATAATGGGCTTTGAGGGAAAAACCGCATGGCAGACTTACATTTATACTTTTAGTGTGGATGCTGCACACAGAGTAATTAAGTTCTGTAGTAAAGAGGGAGTTGGTAAATTCACTATAGATGTAGTAACGAAAGGTGTCATAAAAGGAATATCCAAGAAACAGAAACCACAGATTCTAATGAAACGTGGGCTGGAGATAGCATTTAAACAGGAGAATGTAACAACTAAGGACATTTTCACAGATGTTGGTCTTTTGAATCCCAGAAATGATAATTACTACATAAAGGTGGATAAAGAGAGCAATTATGATTACTGCATGTCATTAAGTTGCGAATTGGGTTCTATGAATGACAACTACTACGTAATCAAGGAGAAAGAGAGCAATGTAAGCAGGTATGGTTACCGTATTTTATTTAATTGGGAGTTGGATCACCATGGAGGCATAGACAAAGACTATGCTCAAGAGTACCAAAAACAACTGAAACCACCTGAAAATATGTATAAATATGTTTTCAAAATGGAAAACTACAGTAAGATTTTGAAAGAATTATTAACTCTAATCTCTCCCAAAGAGATGTACACAAATGATGGTACTACAAAACAAGATTTACAAGATTTGAAGGAAGATATTGTGGATGAAATTACGGAAAAATTAAATGAAATAAGTTCCGGGCCAGCCAAGAATGAGTTGCTGAAACTAAGGGAATCTGTAGCAGAATTAAAATTGGAAGACTATGCAACACAATTGCAGCTACTATTAAAAGATAAATATGAAAAGATGCAAGAGACCCTCGAGAAGGAATCGAATAGAACAAGACATCATATAAGCACACATCATGAAGAAACGAGAGCTTTCCTTCAGAAAGATGCTGCCGAGAGAGATGATGCAATGTTGCGGGCGATATTGGAGGAATTCAAACTTACGAGGATGATATTTCAGGGAACTACAAATATGCAGACTGGTAATGGAGCTGAACTGAGTGGTATTACCCTTGATTTCAGAAGTCATGTTGCGTCGTTCTCGGGCAGGGTTGAGGATATGAAGAAATTACACAGCCTCCTTCATGCGGACAATAGCAATGGGCAAGTTGTTGTCTACGGACTAGGTGGGGTGGGCAAAAGCGAACTGGCGCGGAAGTATGCAGCAGAAAACTGTATTAAATATAACAATAATGTTGTGTGGGTAAATGCTGAAAGTTTTGATTCCATGTATAATTCGTTTCTCAGGTTGGCACAAAAAATTGGAGTGATAACACAAGAGATATGCCATGATAAAGAAGTGAAAGTTGACATCTGTGATATTGCAACCAGTATTTATGATAAAATGAGAAATAAATGTTTGTTTGTTTTTGACGATGTCCAGAAATGCAGAAATGAGAATAAACCAGGTGAAGATATGAAAACATTTCTACCAGATGGAATTATAAGAAAGCCTCATGTGATAATCACATCATGCTTGGTTGACTGGGACGCATCAGTATCAAAAATAAACCTAAATATTTTTGAAGAAAAAGAAACTCTGGAACTTTTGAAAACACTGTTAGGAAATGAATCAAATGAATATGAAATGAGAGAGATAGGTGAGCTGTTAGGTCACCTTCCGTTGGCATTACAAATTGCATCATCTTATATTAACGGCCAGGGTATTAATATACGAATGTTCATAGATGAATTTAATCAGAAGAAAGTAGATATTCTTAAGTTAGGATTTCCAGACAGTAGCATGGACAACAGCACAAAAACAATTTTCACTACATTTCAAGTAATACTGGAAAAAATTCCTGGAAAATTTGATAGTGTAACTTCGACCATCTTAAGTTGTCTGGCATATTTAAATCCAGCTGAAATTCCTGTAGACTTGTTTTCAGACCTTAGCGAAGACAGAGTAAGATCTGTATTTATGTCTCTAAAAAAATTTTCAGTGATCACAAATAAAACAAACAGGGAAATAATACAGATTCATAAATTAGTGCAATATGTCATACGCAGGTCGTTAGAAGATACTGAAGAAATGGTGCTGGAAAAAGTGTTGCGGTTGTTAAAATCAAAACTGGACATTGAAACCACAGATTTAATTGTAAAACAAGCTGAAGACATTTGGCATTATGCTGGAAATTATAAAGAACTGATAAAACAATACTACACTATTTTAGAATTTCCTCTTCATCAAGCAGTTAAGCTAAGGAGATTGGAAATGGTTAAATGCCTCATTGAAGATGTAGATATCGACATATATTCCAAGGATAGGCATGGTTTGACAGCATTGTACAGAGCCAACCAACATGGAAATAACATAGAAATTGTTAAATATCTGATACTGAAATCTCCCCAGCATGAGTATACAGAACATCCAGAAGACTGGAAAATATTAGGTAAAGCAGCAGAAGAGAATAAGGAAGAGATTTTGAAGTTTTTAATTGATGAGAGCTATGCCGACCGGGATTTAGACAAGAATATGCTTCTGTGTCTAGCAGCTCAAAAAGGTAGACTAGATGTTGTTGCATTTTTGTTAAATAATGGAACTTCTGTTACATTCCAAAGAAATGGCGTTACTTTGTTACACGAAGCAGCATACAGCAACAACAAATTAGTTGTAAAATATGTACTAGTTCACGTTGGTAAAAAATTGAAGAGCAGGGCAGATGCCCATGCATACATCAATGCAAAAGATATGTCGGGTGACACTGCACTAATGTGGGCTGCCAAGTCCTGGAAGAGAAATGCTGTACAAGTTTTGCTAGACCACGGTGCAGCTATTGGTGTGAAGAACAGTGCTGGTAAGACGGCTCTACAACTGGCAGAGCAGACTGCAGAAGGTCGTGAGAACCAAGAAGAGTTCCTTTCACTGTTGAGGTGACAATGACACGTGAACCAGTCGTCACTGTTATAGTGTGGGTCCAATAGTTAGCTTCTCCTGTCCAAAGCCACATACTGCTACTGCCAATGGCTGTGCTGTTTCTTGCCCCTTTACAAAGTTATGTGGCTTCCCTGGAAGAGGTGGTAATGTCATTTTTTTAATGCTTTTCACTCTTGTGAATTTCTAGTCAGACGTATTGTACCTATTTACATCACTTGCAAAGTGAGGTTAGTGTATTAATTACAAAAGTATATATGTAACTAAAGTTTTTTTATAAAATTAACAATTTTTGAAACATAATTTTAATGATATATCAACAGTGCCTAAAATATATTTTAATATGATATTTTTACTGTTAAAATTAGAATGCTAGTAAAAATTTACACATTAAGTTTAATTTATTTCCTAAACCTATGTACAAAAGCACATACTGCATTTTATAAATCACAGTTTGATTTGTATATGTAGATCTTTAACCGCTTGTTTTGTGGTTGCAACAAAACTATTTGATTGTGTTCATAGAACTTTTTTCCCCATTTCAGGAATGAAATTGTCTTCCACTCATTTTTGAAAAATGAAAACAGTAAAAAACTATTTACTGCAACACAATATTTCTCGAAAAAGGACATTTTTTTTTAGGTAACCACATTACTCAAAACTTTTATCATAATTTTTCATTCAAGATGATTTTATAAAGTTTCTTGTACTTCAGGATGCACTATGTTTAGTGCACTTTATGTTCGCATAAATTAAAAATTCATATCTTAATCATAGTCAAAGATATCGTAACATAAATTATGCTGTCTTCAATTTCGCGAACTGAAGAAACGTTATCGTGAACTTAGGCCACTCTATAATACCATTCATTACATTCTTACAATTTACTTTGTAATATGTTTATTTCAGATTGCTAAAATATTTTATGCACAATGACAATCAACATAGTCAACAATTGGGGGCATCTAAAGGACATGTTCCTTAATCTAATCTGAAATGTAGCAGTTGCCAGGACTTGGGATTTGAGAACTGTGCAGTCTATGATATCATAATTAACTTAAATTTTGCTTCGTGCTAAGAATAGTTATAAAGTGCAGGGCTACTTAAATTTAAATTACTTTTCATTAAAAAGTATGTCCTGTCAAACCCCTACAAGAAGTTTTCGATTTTATAACTGTTCAGTATAAAGTAGTGTCAATATTAAGCATGTGATATAACTGTTTTTGTTTTTGCAGCAAAACTATGAATGCAACTTAAAAAACTCCATTAGAAAATTAAAAATCTCAATAACAGAAGCACAGTGAGTAAAGTACAACAAACACTAAATATGATTTAAGTCACAAATTAAAGTATGGTATACAGAATTCAAGAAATGGGTGTCACTTATATTAAGTAATATTAAGGATGTGTAGCTTAAAGTTAATTGCTACATTATTTTTCTGGAATTCGTTTATGGGAACTTTAGCTGAACCATTAGCAATGCTGAATTTGACCACTGTGTTCACTAAATGTGAGAACATGTCCTAGCTGTGTGCCATTAATGCAAAGTGTATTTGTTGTACCTATTGTATATTTTTTGTAAATAGAAATTAATTATCAGTAAAAATATTGAAAATATTTCATGTTAAAGTAAATGTATTTATGGAAAGAGAAAATACATTATAATTTAATAAAATGTAACATGTTTTGTTCCGTTCTAATTTATTTAATTTGTTAAACACATATAACTCACATGTTATGCTATTACAAAATTAACATTCAAGGTTGTTACTTTAATTTACATGTCACTCAGATGATAGAAGATTGTTCAGTTATTACATGTTAATGGCTCACGAACTATTAAATGCATGTTTGATGTGGTTAGGAATATACAGCATTGTCGAATTAGGTACATTAAGGGCTTGAACCCAAGCTTATGTATTTCAGACGATTATTATATTTTAAAACAAACGGGAGCTGGTATCGTAAAATCGTCCTGTAACTTTGTTATAACTCGTTTTAATTTAAGTTCTCTGATTTTATCGAGACAGAGAAATAAACATTGTGGAAGCTAATTAATCAATTAAATTTCACATAGTAAAACCAAATTGCAATTTTAAGTTATTGACTTTCGTGTGCCCCTTAACACAACATATATGTTAATCGGGCGACATTAAACAGAAAGGAACCAACCCACAGTTAACTGGAACTGAGATAGTCAAGGTCAAAGTTTTCTGTGTATTTGAGATTCATACGAACAATTTTTTTCTTGGATCTTATTTTTCGTCTAAAAATGTGATTTAGTACGTATTTTTCTAAGATGTACTTTGGACCTTCTCCTTCTACGTGGCATGATTATCTCCAAATTTATTAAATTGTAGGTTTGTTCCTTTGTGCTTAATGTCCAGGCATGGGAAGGAGGCAGATTATAAAGTTATGTTATGAAGTTACAATAGGTTTAGTTAAAAATAGCCACTGAATTGTTAGGTCGACAGACCTATCTCAATCATGTTGCCCAGGCTGATGTCCTGTTACGGTTATGGCAATTAGAAAATCGTCAGGTCTGGACACACTGATGCATCCTGGTTTCGAAGTGACCTGGGCGTATATAGAGCGATCGGAAATAAAAAGGTCGTAAATCACATGGGTGGTAGACAGTGTGAAAATGTAACATTATTTATTGGGGAAAATTTGTCTGGAAATAGCACCCTGCAAAGGTGCAGGGACAAACACAAGCGCAAAAATTTAAAAAGCGTGCACTCCGAGGCGCTAGTCCAGTGGCTGAGAGGGTGAACGAAAGCAGCCAAACTAAAAACAAAATTACAGGACAAACGCCGGTGGCAAGTTTTTCGGTACATGCATAGAGTAGATATGTAAAACAAAGTACATCTGTTCAAAAATGTTCGAAATTCCGTCCTCCTACCTCAATGCAGGCGTTGCAGCGCCGAAATATGTTGTCTTGCATTCTTAGAAACACTTGTGGTGCCTCACGCATCTGTTCGCAAGTCACTCTAATACATTGTTAAGTCCAACTCTGTCTCAACCGGCATCACGTAGACTTACTTGGCTCTTAATGTGCCCCCACAGAAAATAAACGAGAGGGTTTACGTTCGGCGAACGAGGGAGGCAGGCGACCTGACCACCACGTAAAAAAACACCGTCCAGTAAAGTTGTCGTTCAGACGTTGCCGCACAGCACGTGTGTAGTGGGCTGGAGCACCGTCACACAGAAACCAGATGTTGAACCTGATGGCTAATAGCATACCATCTAGCAAATCCGGGAGGACGTGTTGCAGCAAATTGAAGTACACATTACCGTTGAGTCACTGAGGTAGGACATGCCCAATCAAACTGTTGTGAACATTCTCTGCCCACACATTTACTTGAAACCGCCACTGGTGTGCTGTGATGGTGTGTTGCGTGCTGATTCTCGTTACTCTACACATGGCTGTTGCTACTGTTAAACATACCGTCACATGTAAACATTGCCTCGTCGCACAACAACACTGTTTCACTGAAGTGAGGGTTTTCTGTTTGTTGTGCGATTAACCACTGATAATAAAACAACTCGTTTTGGGAAGTCTGCTGACTCCATCGCCTGCACTGGTTGACGATAATGTGGTTGCAACCGCTGTTTGTGGAAAACCTGCCACACGGTGTAGTGACTAACGCCCATGCTGTGCGCTATGGTCCGAGTGCTGGTTGATAGGTGTTCGGCACACATGCTACAGGAAATGTTCCTTGAAATGTGGCGCCTGGCACTGACATCAACAATTCGTGGAATCAGAATCCCAGTCTCGTGCAGCCTCTGGTCAATACGTATGAACGTCCTTCTGTCCGATACAGGTGTGTTAGTATAGTACTATGGGTAAATACGGACTGCATCTGCTACATTTCCTCTTTCCTTTCCATACACACACCAAGTGCTTATCAGTCATGTCTACGAATATCCATTGTGGCATGCTATTATTATTCCCAAAATCCGTTACTGCAATGCCACGCGCATTCAACTGTCAACCGTCAACTCAGTAGTAATCACACAAAACGAAATACATCAACGAACAATAAGCAAACATCAACTGTACTGTACAGCGGCCTGTAGGTTGTTTCTCTCTGTAGGCACATGTTTGTGGCCCTCCCTCCTCCCTTCATCATCCCCTAATACTTGATTACAGTGCAGTGAAGCACACCCAGTAGCAACCAACGTTGGACCAATGTTGAAAATTGGTTGGAACCGTTGGCATTACGTTGTGTTGGAAATCACGTGTAAATACAGTGTTGGGGCAATATAGTATGCCAGCAAATATGTTCGAAAATGCACTATTATTACAATTAATTCTGAAAATATTTACATTAAAGTAGAACATGTCTGAACACATTGGAAGACTAAAATATTTTTGTTTAAATTTTGTGGGTTGAATGTTGACAACAAGTTGGTAAACATACTGTTGGGGTTTAGTGTGTATAATTACATTGGGCCAACATTTCAAAACCAACATTTTACACAAAGAGATCAAAATTATGTTTTTGAAATACAACAAAACCAATCATTAAAATTTATAACATAATAAGGTTACTTAATGATAAATAATATACCATGTAATTTTTGTTCTGTTGGTTATACGTTGAAACAATGTTGGCAATCCAATTGTTGGATAGTAAGTTGTTCCCAGTATGTTGGTCTAACATTGTATAACCCTCATTAATGCCAACCATAGAAAATCTTTTGTATAAAGGTTAGCTGAGCATAATAACAAGTGTGATGGATATGTAATTTTACATTGAACCAACATTGTTCAAACAGCATATTTGTATACAAAATCCGAAATACATTTAGTACGACACCAATGATTCTTGTATTAGAGAAAACATGATAACGATGTTATAACTAAAAATTCTGCATTCTATAAAAATAAATAAATATACTTTTATTATGATGGTTACATGTTGGCAAAATGTTGAAAATCTAATGATTTGAAACCGCTATGGTTTGATATTGGTTGTTTTCAGTATGCTGTCTCAACGTTATATAACCCACACTATGCCAACCACAAAAAAGTATTTTGTATGTAGGTTGGTTGAGTTTTGGCAATGAGTTGTTAAACGCACCGTTAAATTTTGGTTATGTAATTTTATGTTTTGCCAACATTTCTCAACTAACATAAACCTGATATAGCTACGTCAAATACCTTTGCTCCTTACATTTAATGAAATATGGCAATTATTACTGTATGCGAATTCTGCTTTTATTTGAACTATACCATGTTGGTTATATTTTTGGGAAATGTTGGAAAATCAACAGTTAGGTGTAGTATATTTATTAGTACATTGACCCATTGTCACATAGTCCACATTGTGCCAAACCCAGGAAGTCTTTTGCTGAAGGTTAGCTGAACTTGATCAAGTTGGTAAACAGACACACATTTAGGCCTGTTTTAATTATTATTTCATAGCTTCTGCAATTTCGCAGTTTTAGATCCCCAGCAGCAATCGACGTTGGACCAATGTTAAAAAATTGGTTGGTATCGTTTGCTATAAGTTGTGTTGGAAAACACACGTAAATACAATGTTTGTGCAATGCAGTATGCCAACAAAAATTTAAAATAATGTATTATTATTGGGAATAATTAACAATACTCTGAAAATAGCTTAATTATATCAGAAAATGTCGAATGCCCGTGTTGATAAAGTCCGGGAATGCCGACGTTACTAAAAGAAGGGTTGCCTGCAGTTATGAATCACGCAAAAGCCAATTTTATCATCTGAGAATTGCACCCCACAGTGCTGTACATGCCACATTTCGTTAAATCTGAGCTGTAGCAAGTTGTCAAATGTGCACAGTAACTGTACATCTGGATGTAGTAGACGGGACAGTTGGCGAGATGACACTCGACACCTTATCCGTAGCATTTACGTAAATAAGAATCAAAGTAATATGTCCAATGCTCGCTGTCGTTACACACGTGCGTCTGCGACGGTAAGCCATAAAGCTTAAAACATACGCACCTGTACCCAACCTGCACTGTCTCGTAATCTTGAGATGGGTCAATCAACACCGGTTGCGGAGACTGACTTGAAGTTATTTACATTAAAGTATTAAATACAATAGTCCATAAACCACGTACATGAATTCTCGGAGTTTTGCTGTGCGTTTGTGAATGTGTATTAATCCCCATTTTTTTATGTAATGTACATGACGGACTGTCATACACAGACTGTAATTCAATTACCGTGTTTGCACACAAGGTACGCTTAATTCTTTCCTGCTCTAATCCCGCGACGTACATAGTAGAATCAATTATGCATTGTTTGAGAAGAAGCAGTAATCCCTGTGCACGTAATACTTCCTTCATTCCACACGATTCCATGGTAAGTACGTACGATTTTTTCATTCGTGCATTTACATTTATCATCCAATAGTGCTTTTAGCGTGAAAGTTTTTGTCTCACTATTCAGTTGCTCTACACATACTTGTTTTACAATAACCCTGGAACATCTGTAGAATCCCTGAACGTTACAAGTTTTAGGCCCAAAGGCCAGCATACACTCCTTCCACCCGCATTGAAATTGTACTCGGGCGAGTGAATCAATGCACGGCACATTTCCTCTTCGTTTCCTGTGACTCCTCTTGATGATTTTGTGCCTGTGCTAGCATAATTACTAAACACGGCTTTCTGCCGGTAATCCATTTAAAACTTGCCCTCCTCGCCAATCAGTGTTCGCCCAGACCCAGTTTTAATTAGGCCTTTACCCAGGCGGCACCTTATGGGTCATCGGAACCTAATCTTTCTAGCACCTTTACTGTCTTTTACTCCTGCTCCATTTGTCTTAGCCACTGGTCGAAATCTTCGAATCGTTTCCCAATCTTTGTAGCAAAGCTGTTCCACTTCTCAAAAATTTCTCTGTTTGCCAGTACAGATTTCAGGTCTACATTAACTATCCCGTAGTCTTGTAGTTGTGCCTTGAATTCCTCTCTGATGTATTCGGTCTTGGGACATTCCAATGCTACGTGCTCCATCGTGTCGTATGTCCCACAAACATCACAAAAAGGTGAATCCACAAATTTCATGCTGTACTACTTAGCCTTGAAGTTGCCATGTCCTGTCATGAGTTGTGCACTGTAGGGATTTACTGCTATCCAGTTTCGCTTCATCCTGTCTTCCACTTCAGGAAAAAGTTCGAATGTAATTCTCCTTTTTCTGAAGTTTCCCAAGTTGACTGCCCCCTTAGCAAGGTTTGTTCTCTAGCCATTATCTTATCTAATGACGTTGTCGTCCTTCTTTGCCGTCGGCGTTGTTCGGCCAATAATCCTCTTTCTCTGGCCAGCAGATCCACAGGCAACACTCCAGCCAGGACAGGCAACACGTCATTCGATGTTGAGGCATATGCCTTTGTGATACTTAACAGTGCCGACCTCTGAGCACTGATGAGCTTCCTTCTCGCTGCCACCAACTCTGCTCTGTGATACCATATTACTGCGCCATAGGCGATAATGCTCTCAACGACGCTGTGATAGATTTTCTTTAATATCCTGAAGTCTTAAGCCCCATTCTGTAGTCCCAATGGATCTTAGCCGACTCAAAGTCACAACAGCTTTCTTACTGACATAATCAATATGCGGCAGGAAGCTCATCTTATCATCCAGGATGACTCCCAAGTACTTGTGCTGGGATACATGTTGGACAGGCCCTCCTGCAAATTGCAACACTGGAGACCGTTTAAGTTTGCCTTTTAGTAGCATACATTGGGTCGTCTGTGTAGAAAAGGTTAATTTCACTCTACTTGCCCAGTCTTCAACACAGGTTAGAATCTCTGCTACTTTTCTCTCTAATGTTACTCTGGGCCCACTTGAGAAGAGTATGAGCTCATCGTCTGCGTATCCCAGTACAGTGCAACCATATGACATTTCAAGATCTAGTAAGCCATCAAATAAAATATTCCAAAGTATTGGTCCAAGTACCGACCCTTGAGGGCATCTCTTTGCAAAGAATTTTTTCCATGGCATTATTTCTTAAGCTGTACCTGCTTCTTCTTTCTTTGAAGAAATCGAGAATCACTGCATATAAGTTCTTAGGGCAACCTTTGGCTTTATGTTGATACATAACTTCCGGCTACCAAGCATTGTCAAATGCTCCTGCAATGTCAAGGAATATAGCCATAATGTATTTGGCATTGCAGGTGTCAACATATTCCTTTACATCGCGAAGTGCTGATTCCGTACCAAGGCCTTTACGAAATCCATACTGCCTTTCATTTAGGCACTGTTTGCTTCTAATGCTGTAATCAGCCTCATGTTCAACAGTTTTTCAAAAGCTTTGCCAAGGACTGGTAACAGTGTTCGTGGCCGGTAAGATTTGGCCTGTGTCGCGTCTTTGCCCTCACCCTTATACAGGATCCTCACAATGCTGTTTTTCCATATCCTTGGGAACATGCCAGCCTGGAGTAAGTCATTATACAGGTTTAGTAGATGAGGCTTATTTCGTGAGTAGTATCTCTTAATGATTTCTGCACCAAGATCATCATGTCCAGGAGCCTTGCCATTCTTTAACCCATGAATGGTAACCTTCAATTCTTCTGGAGTGAAATCTGGTGAATCTTCTGTATCTGGTAGCTTTAACATTTCCCATCTCTTGCTAGCATGCTCCCCAGTATCATCAGTTCGAGAGTCATCCGGTAACAGTATTAATTAGCAGTCTCATGCTTAGGCTCATGTCATTTAGTGGTAATCAATTTTCTTTGAGGCAGGGCAGAGGCATAGTCCTTATTAATTTACCAGAAACGACCTTGTACACTGCACCAAAGGGGTATTCATTGCCTTTCTCAGACACTAATTTTGTCCAGGACTCGCTTTTATTGTGTCTTACCTGGTTGAAGTAAGCCTGCTTGAGAACCTTATATTCAGCTGCCATCCTCACTCTTTCTTCTCCACGGAGTCTATGAAGTCGTTTCCTTGCCCTCCGAACTCTGCCTCTTTCCTCTTCTAGTTCTTTGTCCCACCAAGTCACATACGGGAGTCCACATTGAGTCTTTTTCAGCACTTGGTGACATGTACTTTTGATGACTCTTGTGATGGCCTCTGCTCTAGTTTCAAGGTCTTCTGCTTTGATGTTGGCCTCTTCCATTTCTAGCTTATTCAACAGGGCAAGTTCAAACTGCCTCCAATTTGCATTATTGTGTACATATCTGATTTCATCCTGCTGGTCAGCTGCAGTGGCAATTTGCTGTTGTCTCTCACCCGTTACCTCAAATATTATGAGTTTGTGGTCACTCTATGAGTCCTCAGTGACTCTCCATTCGTGTACAATTCCATGTGCCTTATTATTTGTAATAGTGACATCAATATTGGACTCTGTTCCATGAGCTGTAGACACGTATGTTGGTAGGTGTTCTTCCAGGTTCTGTATGTGAAGTTCTTGAGCTAAAATATACTCATTTAGTTCTTCCCGTTCATCATCTGTTGTAAGGGAGTGCCACAGTTATGACTTAGCATTAACATCACCACAGATGACCAGTGGTTTCCCATGTAGAAGCTCAGTAATAACATCCTATTTGTCTAGATGATCCCTATCCATGTACTGGAAGTATGAAGACACCATCCACAGTTGGAGGGATGGAGTTGTAATCTGCACACACACGTGGTGTATATTAGATACACTCGTTGTCAGTGATCTGCGCACTAGGTCGGAACTTGTGTATCCTATGTTAAATAGGTCATTAAATTCAATTGTAAAATTTAAATTATGTAATTGGCTATTGTTTTCAGGTACAGACCTGGTTAGAAAATTGCGTTTTACCCCCACATTTCCCTGAGATTCATGGGCCTCTCACCAGGCGTAACTTACCAACCAGTAGGAATATAGAAAAGCTATTTCCACCATTGTATTCAGTGTATCTGAATGTCTGCTTGAAGAAAGTGTAAAAGCTCAGATTTAAAAAGGTTCCTAAGACGGATATAAAAGACCCCCCTATACATAAAAACAGCCCAACAAGAAGCCTAGAGGGCTGAAGAAAAGAGACCTGTGAGATGTGAAAAATTAATATACTGCTAACCGCACTTTAATACTTGTCTTCTGTACTACTTTTATTTACTTATCATTTTAAAAATACATTTAATTCTTTAAAACACTTGTAATGTTTGAAAATATGAACAGTTTTTTTTATTGTAGGAATGTACGTCCCTATATATGAAACTGAACATTATAAAAATAAAACAAACCAACGAAAACTACGATATTGCGGCTACATACAAATTCGCTGATACTGAGGCTGTGTTCTGGAAGTTTGGGGTTGTGTCCTAAGTGCTTACCTTAATGAACTCCAGACTGTTATGAAAAATTTGATATTGTTAATTGCGAAAGTAACAATTTTATACAAGGACGGCAGTGTATTTTCTGTTTCTGGAATTTGGATCTGCTTGTATAAGGGGCTCTTATGCTATCTATTATTCTAATTATTTTATTATAAAATGCTTTCTTACAGGTGTATTGGAGAGTAAATACCAAGGAGTTTTGATTTTTATTATATAACTTATACGCAATTTTCAATAGAAGTGTCTTCAAAACATAGACCGTACTAAACATAATCTTGTAATGAACCAATTGAGAAAAGGCAACAAGCTTGTTAGTCTATCAGCTGAGTGAAAGAATGCCTTCTATCATGCGTAAAGACGAGCGAGGTGTCATTTTATCCAGTATTTTGTGTAGGTTACGAATATGCTAACCCGGAAATCTAAATCGGTAGCTTCCGTATCGTTTTTAAAGAAAAAGTAAAAATTCATAGTAAACTGTTACTGCCGATTTTACAACAATTAGTGTTGGCAATGCGAAATTCGAGTTGACATCCTCAGTGAAAAACTTAATACTCATTTTGAACAGCACTTTAAATTGGTTTCTCCATGTAGCCCCTTGTCCAGGCACTAATTTTTTGTTGTTTGACTACTGTGACTTCGTTTACAGCAACCTCACTGACGAACAAGCCACTAGACCGCAAAAGATTCAAGATACATGTGTACGTTACGTTTTTAACCTTAAAATACGTTATCATATCTCACAACTTCATAAAAATTTGTCCTGGCAACGACTGCAAAACAGGCGTAAATTACTTTGCCTCCTTCTCCTAAGAAATATTTTATGTTCTAAACCTCCTTCCTATTTAACAACTAAATTTGAATTACTTTCCCGTCATAAAAATTTGTACCTATCCGCTTGAAAGCCACTCTCTCTTATACCTAAGCATCGTACTAGTGCTTATTCTAAATCTTTTACAGTTTCTGCAGCACGCGCCTGGAATGCACTGGAGGAACATCCAAGATAAATGTTGTGTTAACCTACATTTTAAAGAGCTCTTTTTAAAAGTATGACCGCTGATTTTGATAGTGCAGAGTGAACAATGGATGATATCACTTTCATTAATTTGGTGTGAATGTGTGCGTGATTGAATTGTGAACGACTACTGTAATGTTTTCTTTTCCTTTTTTTTTTCTAATTTGTGTTTCGCAATTTATTTTGTAATTTTTAGAGACTGTGGTTAAGTGGTAGACAAGGCAATATTGTCGTAACTTCGCTACATGCAAAAATAAGTCGAATTAAATAAATAAATAAAACTGAATAAAATGACCGCCCGACTGAAGGCATTTTCGTGAGAATCGGTCTCTAGCTGATAGATCGGGCCCTGCAGATAATCCCTGTCAGTTTTGGTAACTTTTGCCACTTCCTTATCCTCTCATAACTGCTCCGCGTTCACTCGAGGTACTGGGGATAGAAGCAACATGTCTCCACAAGTAGATGTCCTGTTTTCGTCGGGTAAAAAATTGAGATTATTTAATTTTGATTACTGGTTTTACAGGATTATAATTATTCCAGAAATGTTCAGATTGCAACATACTATAGAGCATGGTAAGGTACAAGTCTAAGACACGGCTTTATGTGTTATTCGTACTGCATTACTCCACTATAATTAACTAGATCATGCATTATTCCACTATAATTAACTAAATCATTAAAAAAAGGCTTATTTTCCAGATTTTTTCCTTTAAAAAGTTATAAGTTTTATGTATATATTAACTGTCTTAGACAATTATACGACTTTACGACACCTACTTCCGAAAACGATATACTTTAACTTAATTTTTTCTCTGAATAATGATCAATACCATTACACATGTTTCTCACTGTTAGCATACCGTACCGAGCACCCTTAAGTATTCCACGGATATAGTGATAGTATTGGCACTTTTTCTCTAAATTCTTATGTAACTGTCAAAAATTAATTTTTTTTGCGCAGTTCTTTAATTTTTTTACTAATTCTTTTGAAAATGTACTTCTTTATGTATTAATGTGTATTTATGTATAAGGTTAAACACTTCAAGTTGTAAACCAGCCTAGAGCTGAAACTTGTAGTGTATAATTAATAAATAAATAAAAAATAGTCCTCGGCAAAGTCGAGTAATGTTCTCAGTGGAATAAATGCTTCATATAGCCTTTCTGGGTGTAATTTCAGCTTAATTTCATCTCTTTCGCCCCAGCCAGCTGGTTTGTGCGCCTGATTTTCGTATATAGCTACAGACACGTAATTTTTTTTTATCGTTGATAAGATACCAACATCGCCTGATTGGTCAATCTCTACACCGTTTAGTTCGTAGGCTATACGATCAATGAGGTGCAGTACATAGTACTTTTCGCACGATACTCGTGTTTACGGCAGTGTTTCCATAAGCTGTTTTTAATGTTCCCTGCAGTCTTACGTGCGACTTACAAGGCAGAGTGTAAATATCTTGGTTCCGTATAGAAATCCTTATTTACGACGGATAGGCGTACGGACCCGTCGTAAATTTTTCATATATATGTAACTCGGTCGTTGTGATTGCGTTGTCCTTTTAGAGAAAAAACACTATCTTTAGGTAACGCAATCCTTAAATATTCTTCAATATCGAAGACTTCGTAGGAACCTGTACGAATTACGATTTCCCGTCGTTCACTATTACTACTTGCATAATAACGAATGTGTTGTTTCCTACGTCAATATTTGGTATCAAATTGTAACTAACAAGGTTAACCCGACAAACTTGCAATTCACCGGACAAGTCTAGATGCGGGAAATACGTAGCCATCAATTCCGAAGTTTTACCTGTCAACAGTAAAGTTAGCGACATTATTACTGGTCGTTGGTTACCAACTACATATTGCTTTTATAAGCACGTGCGAGGAATTGAAGACACAATAGTTCCATGTGTTTGGTAACTGATCACTCAAGTAGTTATATATTACTTTGCTTCCCCGTAAGTAATTACTTTGCTTCCCCGTAAGTAAGTGCGCACTTCTTTAGTGGCAGTCGCAAGTCGCCGAAACTGTCGTAGTAATGTACGGTGTTATGTATTTTGCAAAAATACGTCCAGTGCGTGCCGCTTCCCTTTGCGATCATATAGAATTAAGTGTTAAGTTTTCACATAAGTGTGGTTTGCGAGGATGACCATTTCTCACATACACTCCACGGAAATACGGAATGCGCAACTTTTTAGCATAGTAACGCAAATCTCTATCTGTTAACACATGTTGTGGTAAACTGCTTAATATTTGCGCTTGCATTGATTCAGACCTCTACCTTGTTGATATTGATGTAGATAAAGATGCATCCATTGTTGCGTTGGTGGCTAAAGTTTTATTTTGGCATTGTGACACATAAGTTTTGCTAATTGTTCATCAGCAGCATTTTTCGATGTAACAATTTTTGCAATCACGCTGACTCCGCTTGCTAACGCACCAAGTGCGTCAAGGGCGAGGAATAGTAACAAGATGATACCTCCTTTCTTACGCTTTGCTATGCCTGCCTATCGTTTTTTATGACCTGCACCGACCTTCATTTTTGTTTCCATTATTTTCGACACAAGCCAAGGGGCTGCCGTTTCCTCGAGTTTTGTATGCAGTGATTTCGATATTTCTTCTGCTCGTGCTGCCAAATCTCGATCTGCTGCGTGACGTTCGCTCAGATATTTTCTGTTAAATTACTTTATATCGTGTTTCTTACACACTTCTTCTAACCTGTTTATACCGTTATCTCCGCGTGCTAATCTCGTGGCAAGCCGCGTCCCAGGTCCATATTAATTGTACGATGGCAAATTAGCTTCCAACGGAAGGTTGTTATTGAGCTTATTAAGTAAACCACGTCCTTTCATTACTTAGTTTGCATGAGGCATAGTTGTACACTGAGATGTAGCGTATGTATAGCAACAATTATATATGGCTTAACTCAGTAGCAATTAAGGTAACTAAACAAGAACACGAGTTACCAGAAGATATTTCAAATGACGAAAAAGGACACAACACAGTCGGAATGCATGGCCCATTGTTATTTGTCCAAAAGTTACTCTTGAACCCCGAAAAACTATTTTAGAGATAATTTTAATGTTGTGGTACTTTTTAAGATAGATGAGTTTAACATACGTGACATGTTTGCAGATCATGTTACAAGTGATATGTCACTTAACAAGTTCAAAGAAATGTGTTTATATAGTTGTTATGTTACATTTGGGTTTTTAACTACTGTTAAGGACTTCCCCATAAATAGTCGTCGATACAGATGTGGCTTTGATTATTTCATTATTCCTGACATAGACTGAATTACTCAATTTCAAAGTTTGGTCACAGCATGCTTATGGAAAAGTGTAACCAGGATTATGTTACCCATGCAACCACTATTACAATGTACTTTGTGCATGTCTATCGCCGAGTTGGAAGAAATGGTTACTGCTACAACAGACAAATTAACACTCAATGTGAAACGAATCCTTGAACTGAGTTCTGAAGTTTTAGAAGAAACAGTGGGAACAGGTAATGTAATGGGTAAACTAGCAAGGATAGTTGAATGTTCACTATCTCATATTGTGTCTGAAATACACAACTGTACAGAGAGTGTCACATGGGAAACAAACAAAAACCAAAATGCTAAGCTGCAAGTGGTACACGAGAGTCTGAGAAGAGAACTAATTTCTCGCTTAGTAGATGTGGCCATGAACAATAATGTGTAATAACAGATGTAGGACGTGGTGAGAAAAGTAGCGTCACATTTAAACGTGGAACTAATTGTGTTTGGAACTAAAGTTGGTAACCTGTGTACAATGCTTACCGATGCAGAGAGAAAGCTTGAAACATGCTTCACTAGCACGACAGCGCATGGGTAGACACAAAATGTGACTAAATTTTACTATTATGATTTTTTTTATCTCTCATAGTTTTCGCGTAATGGCTTGTTAAAGTCATATTTTGCATGTTTCCGTTTCAACGACCACACTAAAACAAACTGATATACCAAACTCAAAAAAATCACAGTGGATAAAGACATTGCAGGCTACAATGACATGCTCGTAAAATTAAACAATAAAAATAATCTGTATTTAAAAAAAATTAAATTTAAAAAATTTTTATTTTCAGTCTTAGAATTTTTTTAAAATTCAAACTATTTCTATTCTTTAACTTTATGAGCATGTCATTGTAGCCTGCAATATCTTTATCCACTGTGTTTTTTTACAGTTTGGTATATCAGTTGGTTTTAATGTGGTCGTTAAAACGGAAACATGTAAAATATGACTTTAACAAGCCATTACGCGAAAACTATGAGAGATAAAAAAATTTCGTAAGAGCCAAATTTAGTCACATTTTGTGCCTAAAATAAGAAACAAAATATCTGGTACAAATAAAAAATAAAATTATAATGATGAAAATTGCGGTAGACCGCGCCCTTAGAAAGTGTGTAGGATGAATGACATTTGAGTATAGACACACGTGCGGGAGAGATAGCAATCAGGAGGCGAGTGGAGAGAGGGAAGATACCGCCACCCTTCCTTGCTGCGCAGAGCTGCATGCAACACATATCACGAAACGTCGGTCGTACGGATGGAGGAAAAGGATCACCTCGCTAGGCTCTCGTGTGTGCGGCGATGAGTACAAGACCAGCACATGCGCACGTAGCTTTTATCGTCATGTGGGTTTGCAAGGCTCATACCTTAAATTTGCTACATAAATATGTAAAGTTCTCATTTCCGCATCAGACTAATGACGTCAACTGCAGATGAACTAAATTACATGATAGCGCCCGTAAAGGCTAAATATTTACTTCCTAAGAAAGCCAGTCTAGAACAGGACATTATAAATGAACATAATTTAAAACCTGTAACTTCGCGCCTCGATAACTTGAAACAAGCACCTCTAGTTGAACCTACGACCCTAAAGCAAGAAGATATGCCTGCTGAACTCAGTCCCACCTGTGCAAGAATATGCCAAATCAAAAAACTTTTCAGCTGACTGCGACACTGAGTGTGGCTTTTATAGGCATATAATGAAACTATTTGGGGAAAGACGAAATTACATTCTTGCCTGGAGATAGATATCACCATCGATGTTACTCCTGGGTTATACGAATTATTATTAAAAAAAAATATCCGACTGGCTACTCTGATGTTGATTTGGACTTTGCTACGTTTATATTTATTACTGTCCTATTCTCCTTCTGTCCGTATCTACGATGATTGAAATGGATTAGTGGAAGACTGATGATGTGCCCAGCTAGCTAAAGAAAACTCACATTTCTAATTATAAAACAATTGCCGACGAACCCACGCACCTCGGGTTGCTGATTCCGTTGACTTTGAACTACTTTGACTTATGTTAGCGAAACAATTAAGTATTTTCTCCAGTGTTAAAAAGATAATTGACGAAGTTGAGTTATTTGAGAAACGGCCGCGACTACCCGGAAGTCCACTCGACTGGTGACCCCTAAGTACGCTGTCCACCGCCCCGCAGTTTGACGACGACGAAGAAATTATCCTTTTCCCACCGGAGTTAAACACGTGTTGCTTGCTTGCTTACATATTCGCGTATCTCCCAGCATCCCGCGTACTCCTCTGTTAGCCTTGCGTCTCTTCCCCACCCCCGAGCACAAGGAGGTGACGAAGTTCCTCTCAGCCAATCAGAGAGGGGCACCCTACTTCCCGCGAGTGCGTGAGTCCGCTATTAACGGTGTACGTTTATTACACAAAATAAAGTTTTACATTTTAACATCACTAAAATACATAAATAATCTTCTTACTATTAAATATTATTGGCATCTCTTAGTTAATACATTATTACGCTAAGTATTTAGTTACCAGTGTGCCGGAGAAGGCGGGGGAAGAAAGAGTGGGAAGAAAGATAGAGAGAGAAAGAAAGAGAGAAGAAGAAGGAGGAAGGGGGCAAGGGCTATTTTTTTCGGCTCTAGGACCACATGTGGCGTTGCAGCTGGCCTCCCAGATCACCAGTCTGAGGGTTACTTTTACTCACAAAAACTATAATGAACATATATTGACTTATGCTAATTACATTACCATATTTGATCTAGTTGCACTTTGCAGTTTACAATGATACCAAACAAGACATATTAATTGTATGATTTATGATAGTGGTAGGTTTAGGTGTTTTTAATTATTATGGACGGCGTATTACATACCCCTTGATGTTTGACGAGTACGTCGTACCTGTATTTACCTCTGACCATTGCACTGTAATAAATATTAATGTTGATCCACTTAATTGAAACTATTGCTTTTACAGAAAAAATAAGAAAAATGTCTTAAATTGTAGCTTATCACTACATTTTATAGTATATATAAAATATGCCCATTACAACGTGTATAAATGTTTTATTGATTTAACTAATACATAGTGTGTGGATAACGACCCCCTTACAGGGGCATATAAAAACACTGCTCATCCCAAGTTTCCTCTGATTAGACGAAGATGTAGAGTACAAAGAACTGGTTTAAAGAAATGTGTAAGGATGCTGAGTATGTTTATTGGAATAACCCGAACGAGCTTGTAGCACATTTATACTTCCTACTAGCATTTCAACTGACTGGAAATAACAGTCACGAGTCTGAAATTGTATCAATAAGAGAAGAGTTGGAGGAAGGAGGTTTTGTATAAGCATGAGTATCGAAGTGTTGGCATGCGATCTATATGGTCCTCACAGACCTAATTTCCCCAGAAGAAAGATTACAACGCACAGTTTAAATTACTTATTTAAAATAGCCTTGACAGATTTCAGCACGTACGCCAGATCGAATAAAGGATACAATTGTATCCTAATAGTTATAGATGAATATTCGAAGTATTTATGGACGTTACCCCTTAAAAACGAACATGCTAAGAATATTACCGATGCAATGAAAAAAAAAATAACTTTTAAAGTATACAGCCTGGTTTAACTTCGAGTCTGACAGGGGGCGGCGTGTTCAAAAACTCACACTTAAAGTCGTTAATGGTGAAGTACGAGATGAGCCATTATTTCTCGAATACAGATAAAAAAATGTCAGTTGTTGAAAGAGTCATATGTACAATTAAGGAAATATTGTACAGGGAAATCACAATTTGCGGGTCATACAATAAGGTTATATTCCTTCTACAAATCACAGAGATGTAAATTTCTAGATATCATCGAACGATAAAAATTACGCCAAAGATGTAGATAATTCGCTTTTAAAGATTGTGTACTGAGACCTTAAGGTAGTGGATCCTAGATGTGCTAGTTTTAAAACTGGCAATTACATGCAGATGTCAAACTTGAAACGTGAGTTTGAAAAGGTATTTCACGTAAGATGATGTTACGAAATATTTAAAATGACAGCTGTACAGGGCATGAACTCTCGCACTTATATTCTCGAAGATTTTACGGGAGAGCCGATACAAGACGCGTTCTATTTCTGGGAATTAAAGGAAGTGAACAACCCAGATCTTTATCTCGCTGCCAAGATTTTGCACACTAAGAGTAAAGATGTGCTTGTAACTTGGAAAGGGCTCCCATACAGACACAGGTTGTGGGTCCCGAGAAGGAATCTCGTATCTTTACGGTATTAAAAGTGTGTCAAGCACTATAGTTGACCTACTCTGTGGATCGTTGCGCATTGGAGGACGCATGCACAGCCTGTGTTTTTGTCATAGATTAGCTGGAAGGGTGGTGTGCCACTAGTCCTTTTTTTTTGTCATAAATGGGTAGCTGTCGGGTTTATTAATATGGCAGGATGTCCTTCACATGAATACGTCATGTGTTATTGTCTGGCCAGATTGTCATGCTTTCTCATATAATAGAATTTTTGAGTTTCGAGCCATCAGGTGTTGACATTGTCTACATCGCGATGGTGAGCTGCATCTCAATAATACCAAATGCGACCTAGATCCCCAACCTGCCTCCATATTTCCTGTTATTTGACTCTTAGGTTGTTCAGCACGACATCTGAGTCGCATCTCATTACCTGCCGCCCGCCTGCTGCTCATTACGTATACGTGGCCCGATCTAGGGATGGAGGTAAAAAAACACCCCTTGTGGACATTAATACCTACAGTGACCCAGTTCTCAACAACGGTGTCCTTGACGACACAGATCCTCACCCTTCCCCATAGCACCTGTGATTTACCTCTTAGTTTTATCGGCTCGACATTCGACACACATTTCATTTACAGGTACTGCCGCCTGCACGGCAATCATTATGTATGCGTCGCCCGACCTAGGGATGGAGGTAAAAAACAAACCCTTACGCACCCCTTGTGGACAATAATACCTATGGTGACCCAGTTCTCAACAACGATGTCCATGACAATGAGGATCCCAGCCTCCTTGTGGCATTGATAGGGGGTCTCCAACACAATGAAATGTGGCCTTCTTGGAGTCCTAGAGAATATCGACAGCTCTGAGGGCGGTATCGGGAGTGAATCGTTATTTTGTGTACGTGTAATTGAAAATTATATGCTAGTAGAAATGATACTGTGCATTTTCTTTCATAGATCTTACCTGGTGAACATTATACTGTCTGTTTTACGTTAAAATGTGGAATTTTAACATATAAAATGTTTGTTAAACGTATCTAATGAGTACGATTTAATAAATCCATTTTACGTTAAAATATGCATGTTTTAATTAAAAATTGTTGAATGTTAATTCTTTTGCCTGATGTGGGATGACATGCAACCTGCCACACACTTGTGTTTGGCATGTAGATACTCTGTCCTGTTGGCAGGCGTACGTCTGTCACTAGGACATGTTTTTTTTATTTTTTTTTTTTTTCGTCGTTGCGTTGCATAGTATACTACAGTATGTCGAGTTTTTATCTTTAATGGCAGACGTTTAGTTTGCATTTTCCTATGTATTTATTAGTTACATATGTCATCTTGAAATAAAAGAATACATATTATTTAATATTATATGTATTTCAAATAAAAGTTACAGAAACAACACGTACAATTCTTCGTGACATATGTTCCAGACATAGAAGAACTGAAGATGATGTTGGCTTATAACAAATGTTTAATGATATTACTTTTGAATAAGAAATACTTTTGCAACTTCACAAGGGATACTTTAAAATCATATATACATTCTACACTGACGTATATAATGAACCTTCACTTACCAACTACTTTATTTTTGTTTGTACAGAAGGATTACTTTGAAAATATGAAAGAAATCCTACACATAATTCTATCACATATTTGAGCGCAGGATGTACTAACATGCAAAGGGTTTATAGCGTGTCTTTTCGAAACACGTATTTATACTTACACTAAGGTTTAAAATATAAATGTCTTTCGTACTTGGAAATACTGTACATTATTTACAGAAGGGTTACTTTGAAAATATGACAAATTCTACATATACTTATATAAATCTGTGCTTACATACAGAGGGTTTTTAAAATGCATTTTAAAACAGTACATAATACTTGAACTAAGGTTTAAAATATAACTGTCATTTGTACTTGGAAATATTCTACAACATACTAAAATTGGTATGTATTTATAATTGCAACACACTTAGCAGTACAACTCTTTTATACTTGAAAATATTCTTAAACATGAACTTAACAACGAAACATTTTATCTGTACCGAATTATCTTAGTGAGTCAGCCTTTCACTGAGTGCAGCAGTAACACTTATAACATGTATGTAGTTTAGTTTCGTATACGTCTATAAGTTTATGAAAACCAATGTACGGGAAATGGATTTTAATATCTGTAATTTAAATGTTAGGGCAACAAATATTGCGCAGTATGTTATCTTGGCCTCTACCTAGAACTATACAGAAATACTTGATACAATATATCGTTTTCAACTTTGGCTATATCTTCGTAGCCAATAACACCGTTAGACCATTTAAGGTTGTGAGTTTCATATGTTTGCAACCTGAATTTCTTTTGTGTTTGTGAATCAAGAACTGGCCAGTCATAGGATGAAAGAAAAGTAAATACTGATGTACTATAGTCAGTGTCCAAATCACTTATGCTGATTGCGTGGAAACAGTTTTAAAGTCATAGAGTCTAACACACTACAGAAGTAAAATTCAGTTTTTTTCTATCACTGACTCTAACAATGCTGTACCTTTATACTCACATAGTCAACACGAAAATTCTTGGATCACTGGGTGTGATGTACGCATTGTTGTCGGGCAGGAGTGTTGTATGGGTGCACTCGGTACAGGACTCGAACCAGCTGTAGATGACTTTATGAAACTTGCGCAGCACGAAGTTGATTCTGATGCAACTTCGGGTGAGATTTATATATGTTTCTTCATCTGCTGCATACAACTCATCTGCTGTTGCCAGAAGCTCGGTGAGTGGCGTGAGGTTTACTACTGGACAGCGAGCATTGGAGCAGTTTGTGATTCTTCTGTGGAAAACATCGTCAATTCCCAGTAGCTGTACAAGTGAAGTTGACTGTTGAGAAAGTTTGAAACTGCATTTCATCAACATTTAGTTTATAGAGTACCCCACGGTATCCAATGTCTATGTAGCCATAACTGTCAATCTTATCTGGTGTAAATTTAATTAGACTTTTACTTGAAACTTCTGCAGTTTTTATCATAGACATCACCGCGGAACTGTTCTCGTAACGAAGACGCACAGCATTCTGAGGAGAAATGACACTTACTTGGTAGTAGTATGACTAGTCGCCATCTTGTGTTGTTGATTATGGTGGGGGGGGGGGGTGAGAGAGAGTATAGTGCTGTCACTTACTTGTCAACTGTCTGTTGGATTAGGTTCAGTGGGAGGTTGACTCGCTTGTGCTCAACGACATCTTCTGGTGTTGATGGCAGTGGCGTCGTTGGTAGCACGGCTGCTACCATGCACATCTCCCCGCAGCAGTTGATAACTTGTTAGATTCGCTCGTACATGCGTAGTGTATACGCGAGGAGCCAATGACCGTTTTAATCACAAAACTCGTTATATGTACGGTAACCTTCCGTCCCAGAAGTGCAGTCAGGCACCGAATAAATGACTGCCCCATATCCGTGGATTATAATAACATAGGTGGCGTTTTGATCGAATGGAAGCGACATCTTGAGAATTGAATGTGTGAAGAAACCACGTATCCCAGACTTATACCGGGTGTATATTAATTCATGATACAACGCTTGAGGGCAGGTAGTACGAGCCAAAACAAGCACTTTTTAATTATAAACCCGCAGGCGGAAATGTATCGTCTCCGTAGGGGAGCGCGATGAATGCTCAGCTTAAAGGCAACCCCGCCGCACACCCCCTGCTGACACGATTTGAGTGGAGTGCGCGCAGCAAGGTTCGATGTAGCGTTGCACCATGCAGATTAGAACATTACACTGCCCTGTTGACGGTCTTTGAAGCCCCCATCCCCTACCCACTGTCCCCTGACTTCCCATGTTGCGGGAAGAGGTTGAGAGTCCCGCTCTTTCGCGGCCTTTTTCTGCAGAAACACAGCAACCACACCACTTCGACCAGGACTCAAGTATAATAAAGTCGCATTTTAATAAGAAGATGCATAAGATCCTTTGGCAATTAATAAGTTAGTATTCTTGCTTACTTTCCGAAGGAAAACGTAGGTGTATGAATTCACCATTCTATCTGTGTGTGTGTCTGTGTATGCGTGTGTGTCCTCCCCTAAAAACTTTTGTTTGCAACAATGGACCGAATTTCATCAAACTTTGTACACATACAGTACTTAGTAACCTGACTTGACTTTTATATATTTCGTTTACGCACTGTTCATTTTTAAAAATGGTAGCAATTTTAAAAATTTTCGATCACGCTACATATTTAAGGGTGTTCAAGTGCGATAAAGTCATAATTTTATACTTATATGAAATATTGTTAATTTTGTAGACGATACTTGTGAGCACTGTTTCCTCTTACAAAACAATTTTAGCCCTCATAGTTTTCTCATAACGGTGTGTCAAAGTCAAAATTTGCATGTTCTGCTGCCATGCAAATAGTGAAAACCACTTTACTGACGTACGTGAAATAATTTACAGTGAAATAACATACTGTGGACTACGTAATAAAACATTTGAAAAAATCCCGCTGTGTTTGTATTTTTAAAAAATTGCTGAATTTGCAATTTTTTGTCTGTATTTTTGCGATTTTTTAAAAATTAAAAATATTATGTTGTGGATTTTTCAGTGTTTTATTGTATAGTTCATGGGATGTAAGTTTGCTGTGAAATATTTTTTTTAAGTTTTCACTATCTGCATAGCAAGGTAACAAGGAAATTTTGTCTTTGACACCCCGTTATGAGAAAAGCAATAGGGCTAAAATTGTTTCGTAAGAGTGAAATCTACTTACAAGTATCATCTACAAAACTAACTAAATTTCACAAAAATATAAAATTATGATTTTATCGCACTTGAATGGCGCTCGGTACGGTATTTAAAACAATGGGAAACATTTGTACTGTTATTGATCCTTTATGAGAGAACGAAAGAAGTTAAAAGTATATCGTTTTCGGAAGTGGGTGTCGTAATGTCGTATAATTGTCTAAACCATTTGCTATGTATAAAAACCTTTTATATTTTTAAAGAAATAGTCTGGAAAATAAGCTTTTATTTAATGATCTAGTTAATTGTAGTAGAGTAATGCAGCATGAATAGCACACAATACCATGTCTTATACTAGTACCTTACCATGCTCTGTAGTGTGTTGCAATCTGAACATTTTTGGAATAATTATTATCCTGTAAAACGGTAATAAAAATTAAATAAATTAAATTTTTTACCCGACGAAAACAGGACATCTACTTGTGGAGATATGTTGCTTCTATCCCCAGTACCTTGAGTGAACGCGGAGCAGTTATAAGTGGATTAGAAGTTGCAACTCATGTTACCAAACTGACAGGAATTATCTGCAGGGCCCGATCTGTCAGCTAGAGCCTGATTCTCACGAAAATGCCTTCAGTCCTGCTGTAAAGACGGGCGAGTTGTTATTTTATTCGGTTTTTTGTGTAGATTACGAATATTCTAACACGTAGAACAAAATTTCTGTATATTTTTACTTTTTCATTAAAACCATATGGAAGCTACCGATTTCGATATCCGGGTTAGCATATTCGTAATCTACACAAAATACGGAATAAAATAACACCTCACTCGTCTTTATCGCATGATTGAAGGTCTTCTTTCACTCATTTGATAGACTAACAAGCTTGTTGCCTTTTCTCAATTAGTTCATTGCGTATAAGTTACATAATAAAAATATTCAAAACTGTTCGGTATTTATTCTTCAATACACTAGTAAGAAAGCATTTTAGAACAAAATCGTTAGAATAATAGCTAGCATAAATGCCACTTACTCATGCAAATCCCAATTCCAGATACAGAAAATACGCCCCCGTCCTTGTAAATGCATAAAACTGTTAATTTCGCAATTTAAAATATCAAAATTTTCATAACAGTCTGGAGCTAATTTTGTTAAGCACTTAGAACACAACCCCAAACTTCCAGGGCACAGCCTCAGTATCAGCGAATTTGTATGTAGCCGCAATATCGTAGTTTTCTTTGGTTTGTTTTATTTTTTTTAATGTTCAGTTTCATATATATGGGCCGTACAATCCGACAATAAAAAAACTACGCAAATTTGAAACATTATATGTGTTTTAAAGAATTCCGTGTATTTTAAAAATGACCTTAAGTAAATAAAAGTGGTACAAAAGACAAGTATTAAGGTGTGATTACAGTATATTCATTTTTAAATTCTCGCAGGTCCCTTTTTTTTTAGCCCTCTAGGCTTCTTGAGGGGCTGTTGTTATGTAGAGGTGGTCTTTTATATCCGTCTTCAGGAACCTATTGAAATCTGAGCTTTTACACTTTCTTCAAGCAGACATTCAGAGATACTGAATACAATGGTTGAAACAGCTTCTCTATATTCCTACCGGTTCATAAGTTACACCCTAAAGGAGGTTCATGAATCTCAAGGATGTTTGGGGGTAAACGCGATTTTTGAAGCAGTTCTGTACCTGAAAACAATAGCCAATTATATAGTTTAAATGTTTCAATTGAATTAAATGACCTATTTAACATAGTGTACACAAGTTCTGGCCTAGTGCGTAGGTCACTGACTACGACGGAAATTGTGTGATGAAAGCACAAATGCAAAGCTTTTGAGCAAAACGAAACAGTAAAAATTACCTTTATTAATATGTATTTATAATTACATAAGACACACAATGTTACCTGTTTCCGAAGTAGCAGTGACAAGTTAGTGTGTCAGAGAGGGAGACAACTGTAGTTCACATATTTTCCGCGGGCACAGAAAGGTTTGTCGAGCAGTATGTACGTGCATGCGCTGTTGTTGAATTGACTCTAACGAAGCCTAGCGACGGCCTCTACAGTACAATTCATACTGGCCTGTTAACGCTTCGCACTTCGCCAAATTCGAAAACGGTAACTTAGGACACCGAAAAAAAAGGTTATCCGTCTTGTGATGACATCGCGCCTTTAGTGTGTTACTAAGGAAAGAATGGAGATTATTTTGCCATCTATTCTAGGTCTCTAAACTTCTTATTTCCAAATGATCGCTTCAGTGCATAGTTACAGAATTTTATAAGTAATCATTACTCTACTAAATGCCATATAGAACTGTATGAGTTGAATAGATTAATTTTAGTAGAAATGATTAATACAGGTGCGTCATTTTGGTAGCATATAAAATGACACCTTTCGTCTTCATTCAAGACCGAAAAGGAAATCACTGAAAATATATTTGTACAACATTCGTTATCCTTATTGCAAATGAGAAAAATATTTGTGTGTGCTAAACCAGTGGCAATATGCATTCAGACCAGTTTAGAGTAAAATAGAGGGAGGGAGAGAGTAAACTTCTACATAAAAATATAACTAATTTTTACCAATAACATATTTAGACAATTCTGATAACATTAGTTCGCAGATTGTTGAATGATATACGTAATAAAACATATATCCTAGACAGTGAAAATACGTTTCGGAGTTATACAAATCAGAGCACCTTAGGTGTAAAGAAAGTTGTACGTAGTTCAAATAGTCTGGTTTTAACAGCATAGCAACTCTTACAAAAATTATTGAGAAAAAAATAAACTCTACGTTTGAATTATTTTGCATATATATTTCACGGTACATCTGTATACAAATTACCATTCGTGTGATTTTACCAACAAATATACAGAGACATTAAACTAAACACATTGAAGCTTATCGAATGGTCCACTAAAATAAAAAAAAACTTGCACTTTTTGAAATTGTAAATATAATCACAAAGAAACTATTAATTTGTGTGTATAGCTTAATTTTCTTATCCTGTTCATTTATAAAGCGAAATAATTAATCGAACTTGCTAATTGACCGCAAATGTTAAATCTTTATCTTCATGTACTTAACCCTTTATCTGATCTCTGATGATCTGACTTAAGCATCTTTCATTAAAAGTATAACGTAACTACTGCCTTGTCACTAACAAAATCGTTTCGGAATAATAATGTATGAAATTAGCACCAATAAAAGATAAAAGACACATACACTTGTAATTTATTTTGAATACCCACAACTTTTTTCTGCAACATTGTACATGAAAACGAAGTGTTCAGTTCATCTAAGGTTAATTCTACTCAGAGTGGTCTTTAGTAGAAGGCCACGACCTTGATATGGCAACCCTACCAGGAAGGTTTCATTTTAACACTTATTTTTTCACGCTAACGGCAGTAGATTCCACTGATTCGCCTGTATGAAGGACAGAATAACGAATCAGGTACAGCCGTTACCTTTGGAGAGCTAAGAGAAGTGTTAAAATGACCCTTGTTTGCAGGGTTGCCAAATCTAAGGCCGCGGCCTTCTACTAAAAATGGCTATGTTCTGCTACAGGTTAGACAGAAAATATGTTTTCTTATGGGAGAGTTTAGCACAGGGAAAATTTCTGCCACTAGTTTCGCTTCAATCGCTAATGTACCAGATAAATACGAAACATTGGTAAAATGTCATTTAAATAAACTTGAAAATGATAAAAGTCATTTAATTTAATTTTAAAGTGAAAAGAAACCGATTTCGTGTTTTAATTTATCAACTTAATGTATCTTAACATTCAGGAAAGCTCAGTGATAAGTCAGTTTCGTGCACTACTGATACCAGCGCTCAAGCGACAGAAACTTTCCCGACAAACGTATAACGTAGATCTTTCTATCCTGTAGTAGAATTAACCTTAGTTCAACTAAGATGCCTTGTCCGAAACGACTATTTAGGTTACTAAATCAACCACGTGACCAGGATCGTGGAGAAATATTTGGAGATTCAGGGTTTAAATTTACTGAGGTGAAGTAGCACGATAAATTCCCAAATACCTCCGTAAAATCGTCAGCTGCTGTTTACTTACGTATTATACTCCGCTTTTAGGCTGAAAAACACTATACATATCCAATAAAAACAGTAATAACGTAAATTAAAAGTCCGTAGTGTTATTTTGTATGTAGCAAATAATGTTTTAATTTAAAAATAAATTTCGTATTTTCTAAATAAATCAACCCTAAAACAAACGTAGAATTCGTAATTCAGGATGTAAAAAAACAGTTGATTAATTTGTCTAGAATAACGAATAAACAATTTATTCAACAGTAAAAAGAAAAAATAAATGAACAAAACAACATCGAAATACCAACGAGTATATAGTTTCCAACTTTGCAGCACGCAGCGCTGTTTCATAACGTTCGAATCTATCCACTCTAAATTCCCAAACTCTAAATATGTAAAAGCTTCGTTTCGGACACGATTAGGCACGTAATGTAATTCTGCATTTGTTGTCCAGACTGTCTGCACTACACCTCTACGTACCAGCAGTTTGAGGGAGGAACAGGCTATCGGCACAACAATCTTCGCGCGTATCGTGTGACACATTGCTTGTTCTTGGACTCGCAGTGGAAGAGGTGTCTAACAACCATCCAAGAAAATCTACAAATGCTAGTTTGATGGCTTGCCCTTGTCATGCCCGACAGCCTTAAGGAACCGTATTTTAGAATTTCATCAAACTCTGTACACATAAAGAACCTAGTAAGATGACTTGACTTTTATGAATTTCGTTCATGCAATATACACAGTTTTACAATCGTGGCCATTTTTATATTCTAGCGTAGTATCACATATCTTAGGAAATAATTTCCGAATTTCGTTAAATTGTGTGCACACATACTACAGACAAAGCTGACGTGAAATTTTGTTTGTTTCTCTCATCTTGCGTTTATATTTTCAAAATGGCGGCCAATTTTATATTGTTAGCATAGTATTAAATACCTTAGGAAATATTTTTCAGAATTTCATCAAACTTGGTTGGTACATATACACTACGTACAAATCTGACTTGACTTTTGTGTATTTCGTTCATTTTATTTATATTCTTTCAAGATGGTGGTTGTTTTTATATCTTTTAGCAAAGTATTACGTATCTTTAAGCTGATTTAACTTTTCTGTATTTCGTTGATTTTTTGTATATTCTTTCAAGATGGTCGCCATTATATATTTTTTAGCATAGTATTGCATATCTTAGGAAATATTTTTAAGAATTTCATCGAACTTAGTATACATATACTGCATACAAAGCTGAATTGACTTTTGTTTATTTCCTTTATAATTTTTTCATATTTTTATAATGGCAACCATTTCGTATCTTTAGCATAGTATGACGCTTTGGGGAAATATTTTGCCGAAGTTCGTTGCTGTAGATATAAATATATTCCTTAATTATTTAACTTAATTTTTGTGTATTTCGTTCATCGCATGTTTATACTTTTTTTAACAGCGGCCATTTATATACTTTTAGCTAAATACGTTGTATGTCAGGAAATATATTCGTGATTTACGTCAAATTAAGCTGAATATTCAGCCTATGTAAATATTTTCATAAATGCGGCCATTTGTTTTTAATTTGACATAGTTACGAAATTTTTTTTCAATTCCTTATAATCTTGATTCACATATGCTGCTTGGGAGTTTGACTGTAATTTTGGTTGCATTTTTTACTCACTTAATATTAATGTTTTCTAAACAGTAGTAATTTTTTATATTTAGAATATTTTGACATATCAGATAAATTTTTTTCTCTAATTTTATTTAACTTAGTGCACATATGCCCACTTAGCATACTGTCTTTTGTGTAATTCGTTAATCATGTGTTCATATTTGTATACTGGCGGCCATTTTCGTATTTTTTTCATAATACATGATTTCTGAGGAAAAATTTTTTCGGAAGTTCATTAATCTTGGTAAGCATATTCTATTTATATAGTTGATTAGAATTGTGTATGTAGTCCATACTTTGGTAATTTTTTAAAACGGCCGCCATTTATCTTTAAAATCTCAGAAAAGGTTTTCCTAATTTTTATCAAGTTGGGTACTGCATCTATTACTAAGTAAGCTTACATATATTGTGTACTTCGTTTATATGTGTCTGAATATAGTTCCTATTGCAACAAAGACCTTTACAAATCATGTTTCCAGGCTGGTGAATTTTGCTGGAATTAATTGTTTACCTACATTGCACTTTCTCGTAGACATATAGATATTTTGTTGAATAAATTGTGTGATATTTTGAATTAATATTTAGTCAATTGACTTTAAGAAGTCTAATGACTACGTGTTTTGCTACACTGTTCCATTATTTGCATTATTATTTTTGAATTCTCAGTATTACATTTTCTTTTGAAAATCAAGGCAACTTAATTATCACACTAAAATTACTTAAAAACTGCTCGTTTTCATCCATCTTCATATTATTTCTGTCTTTTACTTTGATGTATGACTAAATTCTGTTTAATTATGTATCAATGGAAAATATATACCATTGTATGCAGGGTGCTGTCTAGATTATTGTGTTGTAACATAACTCACATATTTTTTAAAAACAAAAACATTTGCATAAATGATCTTGGAAGTTGTTAAATGCTTGTTGGTTACAGAATTTTGGCTAGGTGTAAACGCTATACTAAAACCCACCTTCCCAAAATGTAATGGGGGTTCGGTTCAACGTAGCTTTAAAAATTATTTTCTCACACAGGTAGCAGGAATATCGTTTATGATTATCAATTTGCAGTCCCTATTGACCGCCTAAGACTTAGTTTCGTAAATTTTTGTCATTCATTTATGCATTACATCCTCTTAAAATATATGTCTAAATTACAACACGGATATTCAAAGGAAGTTCAAAAAGATAATATGAATAGTTCTAAACCACTTTGTCTGTTTTGGTAGAACAACACAATTAATGCCAGTTCAGTATAAAGTGAGCACTTTATATTTAACTTATATACAAACAATTACTGGCAATTACTGCATATAACTCAACTTTAACAACAGTTGCCTTACCTCTTCTATGGTTGACAAAGCGAATTATTGAATGTTATTCCGTTTACTTCATTAATTAAATACAACAATACTTACTGAAATCGACCTCTCTGTATTTCACGCACTTTAAAACTTTTATTCATGATCTTATTTAGGTACCTACTTACTGCATGATTTTACTTGGTAAGCAGCAACACAAATTAACGCGACCGGGTGTTGAAACTTGCTGTTGTCTGCACATAGCTTCAGCCAGCGCTCTGTTCTGCAGGCGTTGCAATTCACTGATAGACGTCATGTGTTAACTTTGCGCTGGAAATTGTATGCTGAGACAGTTATTCTTGTTGAATCAGAATTATACATAACACACTCGGAAGTATTATAAATGACTGTTTATGAATACCATTGCCAAATGATGTGAAGGAACTTGTATTTGGTGAATTGTTACGTTTTACGATTGCCAATGTTGTACTTGGAACTACACTTAACTATAAAACAGCAAATGTTTCTGTTTCATACACTTTGTAAGTGCAGCGGCGTCATTCATGGCAGATTGAACTAAACGGGATATGAATTCTTGACTAACATGTATTATTACGTCACGTGTTCGTTGGTGACGGATTTATATTTCAAAACTGAATATAAATTGCATAAATTTACATGATTCGTAACAATGAAAGTAATTGCCATATAAATTAAAGAATTGTACATGATGTTACAAATAGGTACGGCCAAACTTTCCGGAAACATTCCACACACACAAAGAAAGAAAATATGTGATGTGAACAAATGTCCGGAAACGCTTTATTGCCATGGCAGAGCTCAATTCCTTACATCTCGTTACATGTCATCGTAAATAACACTTCGTACAGAAAATGTCCCAAACACCCAACGAAGTGGTTCTTTACAATGTACTTTACTTCCTAGGTTCACCGCCAGGCGGGCCACTTGATACAATACGCCATACTCCAGGGATACATCAGCGCATCAGGGATTCCATGCGACGGAGGGTAGATGCATGTATCCTCGCTCACGCAAGTCATTTTGAACATTTCATTTGAGAACGTGTGTTACGTAATGATGGTAGTGTCTGTTTCTGTGTGCTCCCAGTCAATCATTTCATGTGAGTTGAAGAGACCCACTGCAGTCACGATTACCTTCCATCACGTCGCCCACCTGGCGGTGATCCTAGGAAGTAACGTACACTCTAACGAAACATTCAATTGTGTAATTGGAACAGTGTCTGTACGAAATGTTTTTTAATATGACATTTAACAAAGCGCTTCCGGACATATGTCCATATCACATATTTTCTTTCTTTGTGTGTGTGTGTGTGGAATTTTTCCTGAAAGTTTGGCCGTGCCTTTTTGTAACATCCTGTACAGACGTTAATTTGCAGGTATGTATAATAACTAAGACTACTATTGACTATAGGAATTTTTCAACACCCACATATTATTTAATGAGTATATGTTGTAGATAACATTTTTAGATGCAGTGTAATGTAGATGTAAGCATTGTACAAACCTATGTAAATAAATGCATGTGACAATATTCTTGTGTACGTGCAGCAGAAAAATTCGAACCGACTGAAACACCTTTACTTAGATTTACACGTACTGTTCTATAATTTATCCATCAATAAGATTATGTATATTTCTTGTTAGAGCTATTTTTATGAACGTTTGTCAAGGGGCAATTTGCGCCACTAGTAGTAATGAAGGGAGGATATTTAATGCTTGCACTTATCGAGAGAATTTTTAGGGCAAAGCCGACCACTACAGACGGACAAGGTTATCTCCACTAGCGTCAGCATTAAATAGACACTTGACCAATTTCCAGAGAAACTAGCGGTAGAAATTGTCCCTTGCCGAACTAATGACATTGGGCTTCCTAACCTGCAGTAGAATTTACCTTATTGGCGGCCTAATGAAAGTAGTATTTGTTACCGGAGCAAGGTAACTATGTTATCACTATTTAGAGTACAAAATAGTACAAATATGTTGACTCAATAATTTCTTTCAAAAATTCTTTAATTAAAATTTTTATTAACTGCATTATTGTATATTTCTAGTAGGAGTGTTCTGTATGATACAGTTACTGTTATTTGTTTGCAGATGACGTTAAAAAATGTCATTAAATTGAAAATATTTTACATGATTCTAAAGGGATTCATTGTTTATTTGTTGCAGATAGCAGGTCCTTTGTTGGGAACTCCTATCCGGTGCTGTCAATATGAAGTTTCGTTGTATGGCGACATGAAGAAGTGCAATTTGCCAATTTGTTACTGCAAAATATCTCAAGAATTTTATGTTTTTGTGTACAGAAAGACATTTAAAAGAGGACAATGGAATGATAACTGATACTTATTTACTCAATTGATGTGAACCTTGACACTTTTACACTGACGCACACACTTATAGTAATCATGGAGCTACGCAGTTCACAATGTGACTCTCAACGACGACCATATTACACAGTGTCGTCCAATTCTAATGATGACGATGCAACGTGTACTCCAAGCACATCCCATGCTTCAGACGCTGTCTCTCAAGTGCAGTGCCGTATCACAAGTGGAAGACCAGAGTGGAAGATGAGACTGGAGAAATTTGTGGTCAGTTTTGTGACAGTAACTGAAAAAACATTTGACCTGTATCAGATGCTCTTGGAAGACAGGAATACTGGTGAACAAAGTTCAGGTTCTGTTGCCAGAGACTTAAGTAAGGGAGTTGGAGCAACAGTAGGAGGCATCCTCAGCTATTTCTTCACCTTACCACTAGGGATAGCAGGCATAGTAAGTGAAGTTAGTGCAGCAGGGGGAGAAAAGCTTGGTGACATGAATCACAACAAAAAACTGAAAAGCTTATCTTGCTTGATCTACTATTACCAAGAAAACAAAGAAGCCCAGAGGAAGATATTGGTAGAAGCTGGTATCCAGATTTTCAAAAGTTTTGAGGAGCAAATAATGGGCTTTGAGGGAAAAACTGCATGGCAGACTTACGTTTATACTTTTAGTGTGGATGCTGCACACAGAGTTATTAAGTTCTGTAGTAAAGAGGGAGTTGGTAAATTCACTATAGATGTAGTAACGAAAGGTGTCATAAAAGGAATATCCAAGAAACAGAAACCATATGTTCTAATGAAACGTGGGTTGGGGATAGCGTTTAAACAGGAGAATGTAACAACTAAGGACATTTTCACAGATGTTGGTCTTTTGAATCTCAGGAATGGTAACTACTACATAAGGATGGATAAGGGAAGCAATGTAAGCAAATATGATTACGGTATGTCATTAAGTTGCGAGTTGGGTTCCATTAATGACAACTACTGCGTAAACAAGGAGGAAGAGAGGAATGAAAGCAGGTATGGTTACCGTATTTTGTTCAGTTGGGAGTTGGATTACTGTGGAGGCATAGACAAGGACTATGCCAAAGATTACCAAGAGCAACGCAAACCACCTGAATATATCTATAAATACGTTTTCGAAATACGAAACTATAGTGAGGTTTTAGAGCAATTAACTGGTCTGATCTCTCCCGAGGAGAAACACATTAATGAAGGGACCACAAAACAAGATCTGGAAGATTTGAAGGCAGATATTGGGGATGAAATCACAGAAAAATTAAAGGAAGTTAAGACAGGGCCAGTCAAGGATGAGCTGCTGGCACTAAATGAAAAGATAGAAGGACTGGAACTGGAAAATTACGCATTGGAATTGCAGCTACAGTTAAATAAAAAATATGAGGAGATGCGTTATCACATAAACACAAAGCACGAAGAGACTAAACGTTCAATTCTGAATGATGCTGCTAAGAGTGAGAATGCAATGTTGCAAAGGATACAGGAGGTATTCGACCACACAAGACTACACTTATGTGAGGGAATAACGAATATGCTGGCTGGTGAAGTTAAGCAGAGTGGCATTACTTCTGATTTCAGAAGGCATGCCACATCGTTTTCGGGAAAGGCGGAGGACATATTATAAGCATTACATAAGTTCCTTCACACAGAGAATGGCAATGGTTAAGTTGCTGTCTGCACATCAGTTGAGGTGGACAAGAGTGAACCACGCAGGATGTTTACAGCAGAGAACTGTATTAAATATTACAACTGCGAGTAGTAGGTAAACTCTGAAACTTCGACTCTTTGTGTAAATACTTTATAAGGTTGGCACCAAAAGTGGGATTGAAAACAGAAGAGATGTTTCATGATAATAATGTGAAAACTAACATTAAGGATGTTGTAACCAGCATATCTACAGTATATGACTACATGAGAATTAAATGTTTGTTATTGATTATGTCTAAGAATGCAGAAATGAGAATAAATTATGTTAAGATCTTAAACTTTTCTACCATACAGAATTATAAGATAGTCTACTTTAATAATAACATTGTCCTCAGTTGACAAGGGTTTGTCAGTATCAAAAAGTAACTTAAATACTCTGGAACTACTGGAAAACCCCTTTAGGAAATGAATCAATTGAAATAGAAAGAGGTAGGTGAGCGATGAAGTCACCTTCCATTAGCATGGAAAATTGCTTCATCTTATATTAACGATCAGGGTGTTACTATAAGAAATTTCATAAATTACTTAAATCAGAACAATGTAGATATTCTTAAGGTAGGGTGTATAGATAATGGCATTGACCACAGTACAAGTTCAATTTCCAATACAGTTCAACCCTGTTCAGAAGTTTCGAAAGGTACAGAAAATTTTAATTTCTTAACCAGGATAACTTCTTAAAAGGTCCAAATCAAAATGATATTTATAGACATGGTAAAATTATTCAAACCTGTTAAAGGGAAAAACTTGTTAAGTGGGAACCTATTAAAAGGGTTTTATTTTATGTTTCAATTAATACTGGAATAATTTCTGGCAAATTTGATGCAGAAACTATGAACGTCTTAAGTTATTTGGCATACATACATCTAACTGCTAGTCCTATAGACTTGTTTTCAGACCTCGGCGAATACAGATAGTCATTGTCTCTCCAAAATTTTTAATGATCACAAATGAATAGTAAATATTAAAGATGAAAATTTTGCAGACACATAAATTAGTGCACTATGTGTAATGCTCGAAAAAGTGTCCAGATTTTAAAACCAAAACCTGCCAAGAAAGGAACCCCAAGATTCAGTTGTGAAATAAGCCGAAGACATTTGCCTTTATTCTAGAAATAATAAAGAAGTATTAAAAAATTACGACTACAATATTTTTAAATTTCCTCTTTAATAAGCAGTTACGCTAATGAGACTGCAAGTGGTCAAATGCTTCATTGAAGGCCAATCATAGGCATGGTTTGACAGCATTGTACAGTGCCAATCAACATGGTGATAACATGGAAACGGTTAAATATCTGATACTGAAATCTTTCCAGCACCAATACAGAAAAATCCAGAAGACTGCTTACTAGGTAAAGCTGCGTTAACACAAAGAGGGATGTACTAAGAAGACACAACAGAGAAAATATCTCATGCACAGATAGCTAATATAAACAGTAAACCAGATGTAAAGTGTTTCTCGATTTTACCAGGCCAGCACATAGACAGATAGAAGCTCAAACTCGGCCCAGAAAAGTTGAACAGAAAAATACAAGTAAAATTATTTAACGAACAGCCACTCCACAAAAACATACCACAAAGATAATTACGATGATAGTAATCAGTAACCCAGAACAACTCCACAAAAAGAAAATTCTGTAATTGTGATCAAAACAGTACAAAAGCAGACTTATCAGATATAAAAAACAGATGGGAAGCCCCAGAGAACATCAGCACAGAAATCAAGTACAGATAAATGTAGGGTTACAAGGAGAAAACTCAACGAAGTTAAATATAAACCAAAAAGACAGTTTTTAAACACATACGCCCTGTGTATGTATGAAGGTCACCACTCTATAAAAGCCCCTTGTTTCCTAATAAAACCACAAAATGGAAAACTGATACCGAGGAAAGGGGAATATGAATAAGACACAGATGGAAGGTAACAGAGTTTATTCGTTAAAGGAGAATACAATATAATATCGAATATAACACAGTTTAAGTGGCTATTAGAAAGTTTAGGATAAGGTGTGACAGGAGATAAGTAAAGGAGCTCTAACCTTCACTAAACCAAAAGGACCACTTGTACTGCCATTGAAGGCACAGCAATAGTCCTTTGCCTTCGGTGCTCGCTCAAAGTTAGAGGGTCGCACCCAGACTCGAACCCAGAATCTGTAGGTGCATCCGCCATCCGGAGAAGAAAACTCCCTGACCTGTGGTAGCTAGCTAGGAGTCTAGATCATTCATCGCACCCCCACCTGGCAGTCAAAATCCTCTTCTGTTTAGCTCCCAGCTATGCCCAGGAGCGGAGCAATCCCTGCTGAATCCGGGATTTTTACAAAGGTGTTGGGTAAGTGTTAAGACCCACTTAGCTCCTAAAGTCATCTGATTCCTGGGCTACCTTTGTTGCTGAAATCTATCTCTTTTTTTGGTGGCTTGTTGATTAGCCAGCAACCACTGGCCATCTTTCTGCGACGCCATCAACGCCACAGGGTTGTGCAACCGTAATACCACCTTTGCACGATGCCACCCGACGCTGTTGGGTTGCGACACCGTAACATCCTGAAGAGAAAAGAATGAAATCTTAAAGTTCCAATTATATGAGAACTATGCTGACCAGGATTTTAACTGTTACATTCCATAGGGCACAGCCTGTAGAGAATGGAACAAGTGTAAATGTCACATAGGAAATTCTGAAACGTTCGAGACTCAGCAAAGCAAAAGTAAACATAGCCAACATATTCAAAAGTCCGTCAGAAACAGTACCAATGAAGATGCAAAATAATAATAAAAAACACCTCTGCAATACCGATTAACATACATGCTGTATTCACCCAAGGTTTAGTCAAAATACACCAGTATCATCTTTAATATACAAACTAAAATATACAATGTACCATTACCATAATTTTGTACTAGATTGCAGCAACATTAACTTAACAATTTAAAACTGACTATAAAATTTACCAAATTCATCTCTATAAGCCTGACGGCCTAATATTAAATTAGGGTTGTCTTAATACTGATACAATATATCCCTTTTACTTCGCATTATAGAAACCATTTTATAATCATAATTGAATATTAATATAAGAATAAAGATTCGTTCTGTTTTCTTCAAATCTTAGTATCACAAATACTTGACTTTACACTATTTTTGGGCATATACATAATGTACTGGATAATATTTCATTCACATATTATTGGTTTCACTAATTCAAAACCTAATGTAGCGGATATTGTCTTTGTGGAGTGGACCAGTGCTGCAACCTTGTAGTAATAAAACTTCAACATACCTGCAAATTGCTTTAGAAAACAAGAAATTGACGAAGGGTCTAAAACCATCCATCATACAGGATGACGACGCCTATCTTCTGGCACATATCGCGTACCCAGAATTCTTAATTACGGTTACATTAACCAAGACGGTAAATCGCGCACCAAACGTCGATTTCCCACGCAGCAGCGAAAATTGAGGACTGTACAAAATCAACTTCGCAGCTACCGCAAATACTGAACAGTTGAAAATGCAGCACTATGACGCACCACTGCAAACAATCCTCCCGACAACCCAGTACAAGCAATTACTAAAATGAGTAGCGACACGTCCTATGACGGCTTTGTGCCGTCCACCGCCTCCCCATAATGCTTCTACTGCACATGCTTGGGGTACTGGATACACCTGTCAAACGCATTAGGCTGCTGTCTCCTGTAGCGACTGCCATTAAAACTGGGTAAACGATTCATGAATTTCTTTAGCTACCATAATTGAGGAGCAAACATTCAAAACAAAACATGTCCAAAATCTCGAAAATGAGTAAAAATGCACTTTCTAAATAAACACGATGTGTGACATACGAGTATGAACTCAGGCTCCATAAAAACACATGTCTTATTAGTGCTATAATATATTGTTACAAAATGAATTATTTTGTAGGTTGTTTTATATTGGGTGGCTGTAGTCAGAGGAGGGCACTGTATATTGAACTTGTAATGTGGTTAAGCTAAGGTTGAGGGTTACGGGTAATGAATAAAGTTAATATAACTACGTGGCTTTACTCTACATAAGTTAGTTACAAAATACTTCACGGTTGTACTACATAATTTAGGTTGGAGGGGAGCGGCTGTTTAAATATAAATGTTGGTCTACTCTATCATGGGTGACCCTTTGGACACCTTAGACCTCACCGTTAGCATGATGCCGGAGGCTGATGACTGTGTCGATTATCGACGGACGGCGGCACGTCGTGGGTCTCGACCCAGGACCATCCTGGCGAGGTGGAGAAGGTTGGAAGGCTTGAAGGAGACAGACCTCGATTCCCTCGATACATTGCATTATATTACCACACTTCAGTGCAGGTAGGGAGAATCGCTGAGGCCCTCGTCTTGTGCAACTACTGGCCTGATTGCACTGCCGTCGTCGCTAGCCCGTCCTCCAGGCGAGGTTCTTGGTAATCATAACATTACCCCCAATGTTTCCAAAATGATACGTCCCCGTATCATAAGGGTTAGTAGGATCTTGAAATAGCAACAATCCTGTATATGGTTCAGTAGGTGCTCTTGCAGTATTGTGGCAGTAGGATATGGACTACGGTTGCTTCTTCAGACGGAAAGGAAAAATTATAGTGAAGGAATAACTATGGCAGACGGACAGCTAAAGATAAAGGATCTGCCTTCGTCTCTTGTAATTCTGCTTTTTGCATTCGGTCAGCGCCGAGCTTTGTTTTACTGCTGAAGGTGAAGGTTTGATGAGTGGCCTTGGGTTATAGCTATGACGTGCATATCTTCTTTCGCGAACGCGGCAACGTACTACGAGTGTAGGTTTCACGATATACGCGCAGCCTTTTCGTGACGGTAACTGTTCTGAATGTCCACGTATTGGTGGGTCTAGCTAGTTTGCCTAGTAACCTTTAGTTTAGTTAACAGAAAAATTAAAATTGAAATTAAATTGCATACAATTTACATTAAAATGTTTAAGAAAATTTGCAAATAATTTACGCTTCACTCGCACAAAGAGTATTAAAATGTTGCTGACAAAATGTAACAAGGTTATCACAGTTTACTACATTCAAAATTTACAGATCTGTGTATGAACTATATCTAATTGCCATGATAAGGTTTTAGGGTGTGGATTGAGACGGAATAGTTTGAAATTTAGGAGTATATTAAATTATTACTGTAACAGTGAATAATCATTTCTAGAAAAGTTAAAATTTGGTGCACCATTCCTCCTAAATGTAAAAAAAATGGATAGGATCACGAGGAACTTACACTGACTTAACACTAAATAACATTATGTACTATTATAATTTTTCTGTTTTAACCAATGTGTGATGACATTAAACAGGTATTCTTATATCTAAGTTACAAATTTTTTCATTCTTGTGTGACGATTATTTCGTCACATATATTGTATTTAATACCCTTTTCATCGATTTTTCAATTTTTTTTTGTAATTTTCTTGTTTCAGCTGTATTTTCTTTATTTATTGCTATTGTGTTCAAAGTTGTTTGATACTCGGCGCCGAGTACTTCTTGCCATTGTGTCAGTTTGGTTCAGTTATTTACTCATTTACATTGTGTACATTTTTTTTGTTTAATTTTCTGAATCGGCACATACCCCGTATAGTGCCAAACTGATGACGCGACGCATGCCTGGGAGTTGTTTACGCGCTTGGTTGTAGGCAAGGTGGTGGGGATCGGCTACCAAGCTGCTTAGTGTGGGGAGGGGAATTCATTCTCTGGCGAGCGGCGGACTGATTTGCACGACGAGTGGTTGTGCGAGTGCTCGAGGGTCGAGCTAGGCTCTTTGGGGTAGTCGCAAGAGACATTGCGGCAGTCTACCGTAGAAAGACTCTGGGTCAATGCTTATTGCCCTAGTGAGGCGAGCCTGCGATGACATCGAGTGGACTGCTAATCTTCGTTTTCGCTGCCCGCCGACCTGTACTTCGGCGAGACGAAATCTACCCAGTGCAACCTACCAAAAAAGCAGTAGCGGAAAGATACTTGGGAGTAAGTGACGTGGCCACGTCCCGGGAAAAAAAACTGTAAGTTGAGAAATCCTTTTTATTAATTTATTCGCTCCAACAAATGAAACCTTTTGTGAACTGATACACCCTCCATTTAACGTTCAACGGTGCAACAAACCAAGATCAGACACAGTGAAAAAGAAGTTATTTATTGACTGCAGGATTTCTACTATAATATTAAGGGGGTTCGTGGGGTTCTATGAACCTTGGGTTGTAAGAAGTGACTGCCGACCTATTTAACTTTGAACACGGACTATTTTGTAGGGGAATTAAGAATAATCAATAGGAGTATAGTCATTATTACTGTAAATGAGATGTTAAAATACATATAATCAAATGTTGATTGCATTTGAAGGATTATAATTATCTTATTTTTTTGCTTCCTTGGTCATTTCGTTTTTTTTAGAACAATAATGATGATTAGGTTCAGCGTGTTGTTACTAACTGTGTATAAGTGCGGTCGATATGTATAATAAGAGTACCACACATGTCTCACTTGACTACCCGATACTATTGTTTTCAATATAAAATTATGTTTTATGTCAATTATATTTTATATATATATATATATATATATATATATATATATATATATATATATATATATATATATATATATATATATATATATATTAAGTGATTTTAAATTACATATTTTTTAAATATGAATGATACATTTTCCAAGCGAAATACATAGTTTTTTTCTAATTACGGGTTACAAATATTTTTAACAGAAATGTATAATAATTTACTAATATTTATTTGTTGTTTGTCCTTTCTTCGCGTTTTTAGGCCTTTTTTTTCGAGTAGTATTATGGTATTGTATTACTTTAATAATGGCTTTAAAAATTACATTGACTTCAAAACAATACTGAGGTACATGTATAAAGTAAAATGTTTTATTTTTGACTGAATAAATATACTGTTGCGTGCCATGTTCCTGGAGGCCAGTAGTCGGCGGCTGTTTCGTAACACCTTGAGGGCTGGCCGATGACTCAAAGCCCAGGTGGCTCATAGTGGGAAACCCGCCGAACCTACGTCATAGATACCTGTCCCAACTGCGTCTTAACCCTTCGAGGGTGGCCTACGTGACTAAAAGCATATCCGAAACATGATGAAATA
>PNEQ01064043.1:30520-52604 GCA_003012365.1 Medauroidea extradentata | reverse complement strand
TCACAATGTTATGTTTCTGCAACATTTCACTATAACATCTCGTAAACATAACAAATTTCAGTTATGAAGGAGGACATTTCTCCGTAAATGTTACGTAAAAGAAATGAAACTAATATGTATTGTTATATTTCTGAAACATCACTACAGTTTCAAAAGTTACCTAACAGAAATGTATTTGAAAGGAAGTGTGCTGTGTGGGGTAGTCCTTTTTTTTCACATTGGTGCGAAAAAAACACAAAAAACTTTCTGATAGTTATCAAACGATGCACAATTGTTAGAGTCACTGGAAAATCGCGAAAATATTTAACATAGTCTCCAATAAACTGTAGTATCTCAATCGTGACACGTGTGAGCAGTTTTCTGGCAAATCACACACGTTCTGTATTAAAACTGTACAGTTCTAATTGGGTATGCTGAAGAGGGACACAGTGCTTCATTTAAACTATAGCCAGTATATGTGCAAAACCTTAAGTGTTATACATAGCATGTTGGAGCCTAGCAAACAGTCAACTTTTCCCGCGATTTACCAGTGTCTCTAACAATTGTACGTAGGCGTTTTGCAAAATAATGCATCGTTAGTTCAAATAAAATAATTTTTCTGATTTCCCGCTTATTTTCATAACAATGTTGGTGATAGCTTCTGGAGCAAAAGTCTGAAACACCATATAAGATTTATTGCTACACAGAAAAGGTTGCTTTACAAATACTTTCGGAATCAGTATAAAACTACCGGACGTGTCCTGAAGAGAATTATGCGCCAATTTCAAAATTCCGCGTTCGACGAGAAGCATATCGCCTCTATTCGCAGTGGGGGCCGCGGTGGCTGAATGGTCAGGCTATTTGCCTCCCACCAAGATGATCCGGGCTCGATTCTCGCCGTGGTCGGTCCCCGGATTTTCACATGTAGGAATCGTGCCGGCACTATTCCCACATACGAAAATCCGAGGACCTACCTGGCGGAAATCGAACCCGGATCGCCTCGGTGGGAGGTGAACAGCCTAACCATTCGGCCACCGCGGCCCCAGCGAATCACAAGAAAATAAGTCTACATAGCAGAGAGCGGTTTGTCAACAACACAACTATGTGTGTGTCTCTGTCTCTCTCTCTCTCTCTCCATTTTCCCAGTGACCAACCAGACCCAAGGTCCGTGTTTAAACCACGCACGGTGAACCAATCACGTTTGGAGTCTAAGTTACCGCATTTATACACATTTATAATTCATCAAATTGTATAGTCTACAAACATATCACCGTATATAATATACACACCAAACACAAAAAATGCAAAAGTCAGAAAAATATGTTTAATTTCTTAACTCACTGATCTAGACAAAACGATAGTGCTGCATTTATTGTAAATTGCTTATTAAAAAATAAATGAGCAAAATTAACAACGTGTCTGAGCAATGTAATTCTTATAACGATTAAGATTACTTCAATCAAGTGGGTTAAAATACTGCTTTTAGTTTTACGTGTAATAGGACTACAACATTAGAATTTTTTTTTTTTTTTCGTCAAGTGGTTTTATTTCAAACCGTACATCTGACTTTACCAACAACCAAACAAGTGTGTTGTCCCATACTATTATATGTTCACTTAAGGGTGAAAGTTAAACAATTATATTGTATTTTAAGCTTTAAAGCCATAACATTTATTCAAATTGTATTATCAAAATTATTTACCGATAACCTATAATTCTCTCGCAATGATTCTGCATGGCAAATTAATGAAATATTCCATTATTATTTATGTCAATCAGTTTAGCTAAATATTACATATGCTTTGTAGAAGAGAAAAATTTGATAATACAATCTGAATAAATGATATGGCTAAAAAACTGAAAATAAAATTAAATTATCTAACACTCCCCCTTAAATGTTTTCCGAACTGAAAATATTTGTAGGTACTGTTACATGCCGAACGGTATTTCATTTCTTTCGCAATCGAGAGTAATGTTAGCATTTGTATTTTGTTTACGTTAGATAGGGATTGTGATTATAACTAAGTTCGTGTTTCCGCGTTGTGGGGAATTTTTTTTTTTTATTTTTTTATAAAAGCAACCTGACAAGTATATTCCAACTGCTACGCAAATCGTCACCGTCCGCCATCTTGTTGCTATAATTTGTTGACGTTCAACATGCCATTCGAAGAAAAACGTAAAAGAAATGTCTTTCTGGCTTACGTAATTACACGACCCGTTTAGTTTTATGTAGGAAGTAATGAGAGTAGGAACAACTTTTGCACCCGTATAGCCTTGCGAGAATATAGGCGTGATCTAAGTGAACTAGTTCATAATGTTTTATAACAACGGCAACGAATAAGTTTTACAACTATGCTATCTTACTAATGCCCTTCTGAGAAGAGCATATTTCACCAATCACGCAGAGAAAAACGCTTGGTTGAGTCAACCGTATATATGTTCGTATGTGGCGAAACAACCGTTTAAATGTTGAATCAACCAAATATATGGTTGCCTGGCTGATTTTGTTACCTCAACAGGAGGGTTTAGTCCCGTTAGACACGAATTTTGTTAGACCAACAAAACGCCTTTCACAGATTGTTCAACAAACAGAACTTTTGTTGGCTAAAGAATATTTTTGTTTCGTCATATATAAACTACATATGATTAACTATAGCAAACCTTTCTCTCCGTGCACGATTAATTTCTCTTCATTTCATCGTATGATTTTAATTTTCAGATATATTTTTTTGAAAATATAAGCACAGAAAACTTACCATTTTGCAGCGACTTCAACAAAAGGTTATTACTAAAAAAAAATTGGTGAAGGTTTAGATTGATAAAACTTGTGGCCACCACAAAACAGTTTATTTTCTGTGCAACCATGTTGCATTTTTGCTATATTTCAATACACGGTCGTGAACAGGTCTGGACACTCGCCTATCTACCAATGTATTTTGCTTGACCCCTTGTTGTTTGGCTGTAGTTCGTTAAGTTACCGTGAATGTTGTACTTTTTGGCGCTGTAATCCAGGCGGTCGGACTCAAACTCCGCCCATTTTTTCCAGTGTTAACATTATAAAGTTAATAAAGGTTTCTGGAGCCATGATTTAAAATTGTGAGCGAAGGAAGTATTTCATAAATTGATAAAAAAAATACGTTTTGATAAATTGTTTATCATAGTGGGAGGGAAGTGGACGGAGTTTAAGCTCGACCGCCCGGATTACAGCGCCAGAAATGTATAGCATTATCGGTAACTTGGTGAACTGCAGTCAAAAAACAAGGGGGTTAAGTTTCCAGACGTGTGTCCAGACCTGTTCTTCTACGGCCGTGCTTCAATATAACATGTTTATATTTGACGTTCTTCTTCCGTTATTCAAATGTCCTCATCTGACTGGGCCAATGATAACTCTGGTACGCCCACGAGGGTAGCATAAGGTCGGAATGATGGCGAGGGAAGTGATGACAAGAGGGGGAGAGGGAGTCAGCAAATTAACCAGCCGCCATACTGCTTTAACCTCAAAAGTACACATCGGACTGGTATTTTTAAGGTTAATCAATGTATTATGCTCTTTAATTGATGTTATAGGTAGAGGCCGGAAAATTTCGCTGATTCAACGACCCACATGTTAGAATCCATTGTACTATGCACAATCAAGCCCCGTCTATTCGCACATTGTCCGCTGTTCCACTGAGTGAACAAATGGTCGAGACTTGAGTATGCATAGGACAATTCATTCAAACATGTAGGTCAATAATTCCGCGAAAATTTCCGGCCTCAACACTGTTAGAAAAAATTTCCGTGAAATTACGGAAAAGTACCGGCAAAAAAATTATCCAGAAATCTTCGTCAAGTAACAGACACTCAGTTTTTCTTAATAACGGAACCCTCCGTAAAATAACGGACAATCCGTTTTCCACAAAGAAAAATTTAAATTTCTGTAATCTACTAGCACTCTAGAAATATTACATTTTCTTATTAGCTATGTGTTATCGAGATTCTGACGCACTATTCAGTAACCTGAAAATTTTTTCAAAGTTGCTGGGATTCGAACTTACGACCTTTTAATTGCAAGGCAGAAACTTTAACCATTGACCCACAGCGACAACTTACGAGTAAATGAGTTCCATGCAGTGGTAAGATATCAACTTTATAAGAGACAACTTTTGTATTTGACATCCAGGATTCATAGTGATTATTAATAACACTTGTTTTTTTAAGAAACACAGTAATATACGCTTTAAAATTGTAGAAATATATTTTCATGAATTTATGGAAAGTTATGGTCAAACATCCGTAAACTGGCAATACGGAAAAATTTCCGTAAACAAAATATTACGGAACCCACTTCCGTAAAATTACAGTACTTTCCTGTAAATATTTCCGTGAATTTACGGAAATTTTTAACAGTGTAGTTATAGGTTGAAAACTGTATAATTTAGCCCTGTTTACAAACCTCCTAAATAATATTCCCTCTAATTAGTCGGCCATATTGTTCATAGCCACATCAAGCGTTTGTGTGGTTGCTCTCCTGGTAACATGCTCCATCTGGACCCTTCTAACATCTTTGGTTGCACCGCTACTAAATGTTTGTGATTAGATATTACTTAACCATCTTCTAGTCATACAAGGCACAGGTAGCTATACTGTTTAGCAAAATACAGCGGTACGAAAAATATTCTTGCTATTTTTTACACTATCTCTGGGTATAGCTTTTATTATAGATGATGGTTAGAGGCACGTAAATTTTGCAGATACATTCCAGGTCAGGTTGAACGCCAATTATGTATACTTCATTGTCATGTCTGTGACTTGCTGGCGGCTGTTACGGAACGCGTTTGACTACTGCAAGCCAGTAGTAAATAAGGAAATAATGCGAAGTGCTATCGCTCGCTACCTGAGTGTACGGTTATAAGCCAATAGATAATCGATTGTGGCCAGTGCGTGTATAGGACTGACAAGTCTAGGCTGCTGCCAGATGAATCCGCGAAATTGACGTACCTCTAATGATGGTTTATCGCGGGAAAACTTGACTGTTTGCTGGGTTTCAAGGTACGTTCAGCTTATCAAATGATTACAGACTTTCGCGGAGAGCTGTCGCCCTATTTGACTAAGTCAATAATAATCCCGCAGACAGCCACTTTAAGTCAGACATATATCTCCCAATCATAATTGTAGCAAGAAACTACAGTGTCATAGCCATCTTCAGTAGAAGGCCGCGGCCTTAGATCTGGCAACCCTGGCAGGAAGGGTCATTTTCACACTTCTTTGTCTCGCCAAAGGCAGTGGCTTCCCCTGATTCACTGGTATGTAGAGCAGAATAATGAATCAGGTACAGCCATTGCCTTTGGAGAGCTAAAAGAAGTGTTAAAATGACCCTTCCTGCCAGGGTTGCCTGATCTAAGGCCGCGGCCTTCTACTAAAGATGGCTATGACCGTGTTCGAGCGTATGTTGGCACAAAACATTTTTTCGCGATAAACCATCATCTGTAGCTACTAATATAGGCCGTTCACGATAAAGTGAGCACTGCATAAAGTTTTCTTTCAGCCGTCTTGCAGTCAGCTTCACTATTTTTAGTATGAAAACATATATGTAACTAAAAACAAGGGTAAAAGTTTCAAAACTCTCAAAATTTAACATCTATTGGCCCAATAAAACATATATTTAATTAATTACAAGTCTTGCTGAGTGCTCAGTTAATAGTGAACAGTCTATACAGCTGCTATTACTAGGGCCCTTATTATTCAAGAAAATTATTTTGACCCAGTTTGTTTCAGTGTCATACGTGCACACCTGCAGTTCTGCTTCACGGTTATTGGCAGCGTGTATATATGAAGAGCCGTATCTCATTTGACTGAGCCAATTACAATAACGTTCCTGCAACACCACACGTCTGTGATTTCCGGTAGAATCCTAAGGCTCGTGAGTTTTAAAATATCCTTAATTTAGCCCGTATAAAAAAACCTTGCCAAATTTCAAATAAAAAGAAATTAAGCAAAATGCAGCATAGTTACGGAAAACGGGCTCAAGCATAACAGCAAACGTAAAAATCTATAGTGCAAGGAGCTTCAAGAATCTTAAGTATATTTTGGAACAAATTGTACCACTATCTCTATAAATTATGCTAGAAATCTTATAACATTTTTCGGCAGTCAGAAACAGGCACATTTTATTAGAAGTGAAATGATACATAACAAAACGAGTTCCCACGCTCCGTGGCAATGTAAAGTTGACGGGACCACACAGGGCCCAGAGTCAAACTGAATCCATTCGCCCAAGTCGGCAGCTCAAAAAGAGGTTAGGGTAAGCCAATACCCAAGGCACTCCTCGTTTTTTTAAATAGTGTTTCAGGAGCAGGAAAGTAAAAAGAAATGTCGTAAACCTGCTGTTAACGAAGGAACGAAGCGCAACCTCAGAAAATTTGAAAAGTGTTCTCTCGTCACGACATCGCTTGTTTTCTTAACCTCAAGGGACGCAGGTTTGTCCGAGAATGTATTTACCGAAAGTAATTGTTTCTCTTCGGGAAACCATTCTGCAACACATTTCGCGTTTCGGCACACGCTCGTGCTACTCGTCTTTTGTTTTACGATTCCTGTTGGCAGCCTGGAAAAGTCGTTGTTAGCCATTCTGAGGTGCCTCGAAAACGTGTTTCTAAGCATGATATCAAGAAACCAAAAAATATATAAGCATAATTTTTACTGCGTTTTCGTTTCTTAGATAAACATAAGGAACGCAAGTTTAATAGTATATATTTCTTATAAAAACTTTCTCCTAACACGCTGCGAAAACAGAGTTTATGCGCTTGCTGTATAGGGATCTTAACAGCTCTTACCAAGTTATCCACGAGTAAACTGGTTACAGCAAAGCGACCACTTTTGAAGACAATGTCATACTCCATTTCATATAAGTTTGGATAAATCTGACAGCAACGTAAGGGCAATAATTTGTAATATTTGGTTATTTCTGTCACTACACAAGACAAACTTTGCAGTACAAATGCTGGAATGGACATTTCAGGTTCATTTTAGAGCTAAAAATGTCTTGCATCGTGCAACAAATCACGTAATAGGCTACTAAAAAATTATTGCCCCTAAGTTGCTGTCCAATTAATCCATACTTGTATGAAACAGAGTATATCAAGAAATTTATTTATTATCAACTGTGCTACTAGCGTGAGAAAAGTGCAAGAAAAACACAAGATATAAAAAAAGCAAGAACTGAAGTTATGAGAGATAAAATATTTCATATTTTGCACTAGAAGTTTAACAATTGTGCTATAATTCTATGGTACTCTACATTTTACAATTAAAGTTAAAGACACTGTAATACATAATACGACAGTCCCATGGAAATTCTTTGTAAAGTTTGTAGGAGTATGTAGTTATATATTTTTTGTAATAAAACTCAAACAAAAAGCAGTTAATTATATTATATACTGATAGAAGGCGAGCAGAATCTTCCGATTCCAAAGTAATTTCTCCTTTTTTTCGGAATCATTTGAGGCAATACAAAACATGACAAATATTTTGAAATTTGCATTGCACAATATAAATAGCTAGTGGTCATTGACTTTGTTTTAAAAGTACCTAACATGAATTTTCCACTGGTTTTGTATTTGAATGTAATTTCCTTTGTTGTGAAGTTAACAAAACCATAACCATTAAATTCAGGGGGAAAAAATATTTAACAATTTGTCAGTTCGTAATACTGAATAGTAATATTATTTTTGCTGTACGTCCAGTAAGGACGAATACGTGTTCATTCATAAACATACGTCATTTTGTTGAACCACTACTTTGAAAACATTACATACTGAATTATAATTGTTAGAGATAATGGTTAGAGGTACGTCAATTCCGCAAATATATTCCAGGTCAGGTTGAACGCCAAAAATATATACTTCATAATCACGTGTGTGATTAGCTGGAGGCTGTCACGAAACACATTTGACTACTGCAAGCCAGTAGTAAATAATGAAATGATTCATAGAACTATCGCTTGTAATGTTGTAAGCCAATGAATAATCGACTGTATCCAGAGCGTGCACAGGACTGAGCAATCTAGGCTACTGCCAGATGAATCCGCGAAATTGACGTACCTCTAATAATGGTTTATCGCGGGAAAACTTGACTGTTTGCTGGATTTCAACACACGTTCAGCTTACCAGAATATTACTGGCTTTAGCTTGTACTTGGAGCTGTTACCCATTTTGACTGAGCCAATAACAATCCCGCGACTGTAATATTTGATGCCTGTTATTGGTCTGCAGACAGCCACGTTGTGTCAGAAGTACATCACCTAATCATTAGGGTCTGGAAAATTTCGCGAATTCAATGACTCGTAGGCTAGAATCTATTTTACTATGCATACTCAAGACCCGTCTATTCGTTCATTGTCTGTTGTTCCACTGAGTAGCAGCAGGCGGACAAATAAATAGTCGGGGCTTGAGTATGCATAGAATAGTAGATTCTAGCCTGCAGGTCATTGAATTCGCGAAATTTCCAGACCCTGCTAATCATGTGTGTTGCAATTAACTACAGCGTTTTCAAGGGTATGTTGACATAACATTTTCGCGATATACTATCATCTCTAACCGTCGTCTCAAATAATTGTATATTGACTTGTATTGTAGGTTATAATTGTTCTTTGTATGTGACAACTGTGTACCTACAATTGATTGACATTTTCCAAGACCAGTGTGTTCTGTAATATTGGGGCCCGGCAGCTCAGTGGTCAGACTACTCGCCTCCCATCAATGCGATCTGGGTTCAGTCCCCGGATTTTCGCAAGTGGGAATCGTGCCGGACGATGCAGCTGGTCGACGGGTTTTCTCACAGATATTCCGTTTTCCCCGCCCCTTCATTCCGGCGCTGCTCCATACTCACACCACGTCCCTCACCAACGTTTAATACCTATATACTCTCCATTGTGTGACTGTGAAGCTTCAGAATGCCAAGGAGACTTTCCAGTGGTGACTGGAAGAATGTCGTCAATGTCTCTCCAACGACATTGCAATGGACAGACACTCTTGACAACAGTCTTCAAGGCCAATTAAGAATCTGTATTAGTTAGAGGGGGGTTACCCCTAAATAAAAATAAAATTAATAAAGCATGATCTACTATATTTCTACCTGTAGGTTTGTGTATGAAAACTGCTTAAGGGGCCCGCCTACCTGCCATGAAAGTTGTGATGTAGAGCTTCAGGAGAATCGTTTTTCACAGAAAATATTAATCGTGAGATTGTGTGTTTGACATATAAAAGATATTAAGGTACCTCGTACTAAGGGTAAATGGTTTCAGTTCTATCAGTTTCTAAAGTAATTAGAAAATAGGGCCTGAACATTCAAAATTAGTGCCTTTCCCGGCTTGTGTAATGCCGTTATTTTTTGTTATTTTTACTTAAAACCATTTAACCTTAGTAGAACTATCGTTTAGCTTTCGATCCCGTGACTGTTTGTACCTACTAACAACTGAAAATTTTGAGGAAATCTTGTTCTTGTAATATGTGTCCTGCGCAAATATGCAGCCAGTGTTGTGGAAAATTGAAGGATTTGGGAAACCGAGCCGAGAGGACAACAGACAGAGCCAGAGACAACCTCCTTCACAACAAGGGTTGACCCAATCCCGCTTTTGTGGAGGAAAACTCCACGTCCATGAGGTCGAACGGCCGCTAAGGCGCTATGTAGGCGGGCCCCTTAAGGCCATACTCTTTAGTTTCCACTGTTTTTGCGACTATAATATTTTTGAAGTTAAACGAGAGCAGATATCAAAAATCTGTTTGGCACTTTGTTTAAAATGGCTTTTACAGTGACAGCTAATATTTTTCAAAGCTAGAAATTATAAGGTCTCGACAAAGAAGTCACATAACCATAATTTCGTTTATTACATAATTAGCTAAAACAATAGTAGCATTGAAAAGAAAAAAATCAGCCAACATGGAGAAGACGACTTTAAACAAAACTGCCGGACAGATTTTTTTATACATCTGCTTTCGTTTAGGCGTAAAAAATTAATATCGCTAAATAACTACAAACTATGGAGGATGGCCTTAACCAACCTTATTTTACACCTTGAAATCGAAGTTTTCCCGGGAAATGAACCCCTAACGCCACTGATTTAATGCGATGATCGTCAAATCAGCCATTGGAAATACTAGCTTCCCCCCCCCCCCCACAACAAAGATTAACTGGGGCGCACGCCAATGGCTAGTGGCACGAGAAACGGCTGATGACTGGACCGGGCCACGCGTGGCGGCTATATTCGCGGGGAAGAAGCGGCTCGCCTGCTCGAGCGCGGCAGTAAAAACTTGACAGCAATCATCGGCGGCCATGGCTCGGGTGTGTTTACTGCGCGCCATTAACTCTCTCCCTCTACTCTTTTTTCTATCCGTCCGGCTCGGGCTTCTCGCTTACGTCGGCGGAGGCGCCCCGTGAGAGTCCGCGCTGATGATTGAAATTACCCCGTCCTCCCGTGACTGATCGTCGCGACGCTGATTTGTAGGCTGCCTCTACTTTCAAGGTCAAGTCTGCATCTGTTTCATGAGTGCTCCTGAGAACCTTCGTGCGATAACATTTCCCCGCCCGCAGCCGCAACGTCCAGAGCTTATTTTGAAACTGATAAAAAAAAAAAAAAATTCTAAGTTCACAAATTTTTAAGGCAAAACAAAGATGACATGAGTTGAAACTTTGGAAGCCAGAAATTTCTATATCACGCTAGCTATTGTCAGCGACTTCGTTCGTTTGTTTTTTTCAATTTAATGCATATTTGAGCCATACAATCGTTTAGTCTGTGTACACCAAATTATCCTTAGTAATTCATATAAATATGAATTTCTATTTTCAATATATTTTCAGAAAAACAAATTTTCCCAAAAAATTTTTTTTGATAAAAACTTTTTGGCGCTTCAAATTCCATTAACACTAGTAAGAATATTAAATGTGATAAATCAAGGAAAAAAGTTATTAATTTAAACAAAACATTTATTTTTAATTATTAACGTTGCAAGTAATTGTATCGTGTTCTGTGTTTATAGGAAAATTCCTAAGTGAATTCAACCTAGTGTAGACTAGCGAATGTCAGGACTGAAACATTACTATAAACGCGCTCGGATTGGGCTGAAGTAGGAGGACAGTGACTCGGTCCAGTGGGCGTGTGTCTAGTATCCGGATTGAAATAGTTTTCTTTTAAAAACCCATTACATTGAGTGAACAAAGAATAAGTAAAATTGTCTTACTGAATCATTTCTTCGGGTATTTAAGACATTTATATCACCCTTAACAAATTATATAGTAATAGAAAGGAAATAAAATAATTGAACTGAAGAATTATTTCTAACAAAAAATTGCTTGCCCATTGTTTTTTTTTACATTTTTATTTATTTTTGTAACTTTTTTATTTCTCATTTTCGTGTAGTTTACTACTTGGCTAAAATACCTCTGTACGCAATGTTCAGTCTAAGATTTGTCCCATCTTCATATGTCAATCCGGATTGAAAATCTGATTCTACGTAAGATTATTCATACTTTTATGCCTTACGAATCATATATATATATATATATATATATATATATATATATATATATATATATATATATATATATATATATATATATATATATATATATATATATATATATATATATATATATATATATATATATATATAGTTATGAACCATGTAACCCTGGTTCTAACACAGCGATCAGTAACCAGGCCACCCGGCCAGGAATTCCAAAATATTAAACATAAGTTGCTGCAAACTGCGAGGCAGAACTCCGCACTCCAACAGCGGTACGAGTTGCCACACAGGGCGCGATAAAAGGACGTGTCACGCTACCTACGAGGTCTGTTTGCCCCATATCGTCGCCAGGATCACTTCACTACCAAGATGCACCACGACGTGCCGATCTACGACGTGCCGATCGCCGTGGACGTTTCCTTACATCAGCCTCGGCATCATTAACAAGGAAACTATTTGAGTGGCTCATAAGTAATCATAAATGTCTCTAACTATTCTTGCCTCCCTCCGTGAAGAACATCGTAAATGTAATGATATAGTTGTATGTATTGTAAATTAAAGCCGTACCTGATATTTAGACTGCGAGTCTCACTCATATTAAAAGAATCCCTCATTTAAACAAATCATAATAAACTGTACGTTTTATGTAAATAACTCCACCATCACTAAGCAAATAAGACGGAGTAACATTTATAAAAACGTAACAATATGAATTATGAAAATTTGAGAAGCTTTTTCAAATCAATTTTTGGGTCCCCTAAATCATGTTTCCTAGGGGTACTACAATTTAAAACTATAGAACCATAATTTAAATGTGTGTTACATTAGTAGATATACAGACTCGGAATAAGTTGAGACTTTATTTTAGGAATCTTGAACGTATGTTTTTATGGCCAGAATCTGTAGCTACATCTTGGAATTTTGAGCTGAGACACTGAGTTTACGACTACGCCTGTATTTCAGTTTCCTGCAATGTTTCGGTGTGTCTTGTATCTGACATCATCGGCTTTCACTGTGGTCCAGTTTTCTGGGCGTCTACACACACATATATACACACATAGGCCTACACACATACATACAAATACATACAACCACTAGAGGTACGTAAATTTCGCAGATACGTTCCGGGTCAGATTGAACGCCAATAATATATACTTCATTGTCATGTCTGTGACTCGCTGGCGGCTGTTACGAAACGCGTTTGACTACTTCAAGCCAGTAGTAAATAAGGAAATAATGCGCAGTGCTATCGCTTGCTACCTGCTTGTACGGTTATAAGCCAATAGATAATCAATTGTGGCCAGTGGGTGTACAGGACTGACAAATCTAGGCTGCTGCCAGATGAATCCGCGAAATTGACGTATCTCTAACAACCACACATACATACAACCACACACACATATATTATATGTGTGTGTAGTTTATATAGTACATATGCACATATATTTGAAAGCCAATCGCAGCAGATGTACTGTGGTTAGCCGAACAACTTTCGTCGTTTTCGTTGTGGAGTTCTCTGAGGGACGATCTTATTTCTCACTGATGCGTAGTGTCTTGATCTTATGATAAGTGTTGCTGATATAGGATGCTTTTTATTATTATTATTTTAACATTTTATAAGAGGATTACAAATTTTACTGAGGTTATATACGGTACTTATTTTCTATCACGTTGATCTCCATATTTCGTGATTTCACGGCTTTATAAAACGGAATAAAATACCTAGTGTCGTGATAGTGTTGAAATTTGGCTAATCTGTGTCTATTTATTTAAATTTATTTAAAACAGCCATAAATAATATTGGTTTCTTTTTACGACTGCAGAAAACATTAAAAAGAATTTTAATGCCAGTCAGGGTGCCATGTTGAATTACAGGAAACGAATTATCTTCGTTCAGCTACATAATAGATCCCCAGAGGCTGGGGACAGTGTAATGCCGGCGCTGGCGTCAGGCCGCAGCGAATCCTAATGAGAGGACCGGTGACTTCAACGCGGGAGTGAGAGAGGAATCTCCCAGGCATACTCGGACCACAGCGGTCTTCAGCCGATACTGGAGCCAGAGACCAGCAGGAGGCCCGGACCACTCTCGCGAACCCACCACGGAGTCGCTGGACTCCCGCGAAGACCCTCTTGCGGCGCGTATTTCATCCCCCGACATGTGAGGAAGCAATTATCGACGGCGGTGCTGCGGACATTCTGGTGACTAATTACTTCCTTCGGTGGACGTTGCCCGGTTCGCTCCTGCACTCTGGCATCACCCTCCCGCTGAGCACTTCTTCGAGTTCGTAAACTGACTGCGGCTCCTTGACATTTAGGTGCCTCCCCGGGGCTTGTCAGATATAGCAGCGAGCGAGTAGACCTTGGTCAGTCGTTTTCAAAATGAATCTAGTATCCTATATCGATCGCATAGTTCAGCAGTTAGAGCTTCTGGGCGGTGGGTCGAGGGTCCAGGTTTCGAATCACAGCCGAGGCAGAACAACTCTAATTCCCAAGAGAGGGCGAACGTAATAATTGTTCTATCTTTCATCTTTAATGAGGTACCATGGTCAATATCTTGGATAGTTACGTTTAATTTCATATTTTTTTAATTACATATTTTATTACTGAAATAAAAAACATGTAAAATTTAATACGTATGTAGACAGGTAGATTGTTTAAGGAGTATGGAAAAGTACGATGTCGAGATGACGACTGGAATACTCAATCGTCAATAATATATTAACTACTCATCAAAATTGCCGAGTAGATATTTTATCAGCGGATGTTTATTTATGTATCACAATGCGATAATATGCTTTACTTTCGAGTAAAAAATTAAAAACTGTTTTTAGAAAAATAAGGGCTGGATACCACTAGCAATATTCACATTTCTACGTCTCTATTTGCTACAGTAGTTATACATTTACAAACAGAATTTCTCTTAGACTAAATAGTATGATAATGTGTATATAAATGTTTTAAATTTTAATTTACCAAAATAATAACTAAAAAAGCATGTCTATATTCTGAAATCACGATTACATTTCAAATTTATAAATAACTATATATAAAACTTAAACTACCCATAGTGCAATGTGCTACTGCAGAAGTAACAGTTTTCATATCGGCGTGAACTGGGATTAAATAACACGTCTCGTGTTTAGCTTATGACTTTCCTATATTGTCCTTGTAAAATATTTGACCCCACGACGGGCGAGAGTTACACGAAACGAAGCTCCCGTTGGCATTGAAAAAAGCTGGTCAAAATCTGACAAGTTTTACTGAATGTGTTGTGAAACTGACTACTTAATTTTTTATACGATTTGTTAGATAAATAAATTGAAAAATAAAGAAATTTTCTTCTGTGGCGGCTGGGCTCCTGACAAAGCGTAGCTGCTAAAGTGCGTAAAGAAGGCGCGATACGTCGCCTCCCCCACCCCCTACTCTTGGTAACCACTATTTGTCAGGACCATCTCACCCTGACAGCTCCCGACTACTTGCGCCAGCTGCCGAGCCGCCGCACGTCATTAATTATTAATGAGTGTTTATTGATGGTCCTCAGACCTAATGCCCCGTTAAAGACTGCGAGGTTGGGTGGCATGCATGTTTATTTGATGGAGACGCCCGGCAATAAAGACGGAGACCGTCGCTATATGCCGCTCACGGTTAACTTCGAAGTTACAAAAATCTTATTTGTTCGCCTTTTCAAACTAAAAATATATGCCATAATTAGTGAAATATCTTTAATTTTAAGGGAGAATTTTTTTTTTTAACTTTTACTATTGTACTCAACAATATATTTCACGTGGAAATAAGATTTGCTCAGTTGTGGGAAAACCTTCCTCTCCCCGCTCCCCCTAACACACACCTACATCTATGTATGCAAAAATGTATGTATGTGTACGCCTATATATATATATTATATATATATATATATATATATATATATATAAGAGCGATAAACTCCGACACCGTTTGACGGATCATCATGAAACGTGCCACATATATGTATTTTTTCTTTTTCATGGTTTTTATGCTATCCACTTCACTCTAACTCGCCTGGCGCTGCATTTATATGCCTCTCTCTCTCTCTCTATATATATATATATATATATATATATAGAGAGAGAGAGAGAGAGAGAGAGAGAGAGATAGAGAGAGTTCCTCCTACCGCCATAAAAATTGTAATATAAATAAATGAATGTTTGTTCATTCGTCTTCTGTACGTTCCTGCACCATTAATCTAATTGGGACGAAACTTTGGTGAGTTGTGCATGTACCCGCGAATAATTTTGACAAAAAATTGTGCGGAGGTGCAAAAAAATGTATTAGGTATTGCGGTGCAAGTTACAAACGTATCACATTTTTATTGATAGTAGTTTTGTTATAAATTATTGGCAAAAGTAAAAAAATGTGTGTGTTGTCGATAGTGCAGCGTGTTCTGTAACCGTTTATCTGTACCTGATTTGGACTAACGTTATTGATTTGGACCACGGTTTTAGAATATTCCATCTGCAGAATAAATGCGAACCACTCTGTGACATGGGTACACAGTAAAAAAAAAATTGTACATTTACAAGGAAAATCTTGTAAACTAATATCAGAACGTAATTATTCAGGTAATAAAAGATGTCAGAGACCTTTTTAAAGTGGTTCCAAATATCGTAAACACCTTTGCGAACTAGTAAAATAAACATTAATGAGCAAAATTTTCGTTTTGAAACAAAATAAACCTAAGAGACCTGACAAATTAAAAAAAAAATTGTAATTTTACAAAAAAATTTTGGAACTAGTGTCCAAAAAAATTTTTTGTAACACTACGAAAAGTGTTTTAAACTTAACCAGATATTAGATGTAAATATACAAAATTTGTTTGTATATTTATAGAAATGTTTGTAAATATACAAAGAAGTTTGTAAAAATACATTTTTTTGTAAATTTCACAAAAAGACTTTGTAGTGTTACCAAAAACTTTTTGGAAACAGGTTTCCAAAAAACTTTTTGGAAACAGGTTTCCAAAAAACCTTTTTGTAAAAGTATAATGAAGAATTTACTGGCTTCAGGTGTTTTTAAAATTGTAAAGTATTTCTGTTGTCATTCTATACAATTAACTCCATACCTGTCAACGATATATGCATTTTATATATATTTTTTTAAGACCAAGGTTAACAGCATCGATGCGTAGCACAAGAAAATAACTGGAATCACTGTTTGGCAGACAGTAAGTAAAACTTCAGAACAGCTCAGCACACTGAGGGGACAAAAGTTGAGAAATTGAATTAAGAAATTACAACCATTTTCATAAGTGAATTCATTGTCAAATATGTTATGTGTGCCTAAAGTAAGTATTTAGCTGAACGAAAAAAAAAATTCTTTCTGAAGCTAAATAAACTGTATTTGGCCAATTCGAGTTTTGTTTTTGTGGCTGTAAGTAAATTACTATGTTGTTACTTTGATGCTCAAAAGTATAATGTTTGGATGCCACAGCTAAATATTTATTTGGCTGTACAAAGAGTTTTGTCTTGCAAAGATAGTTCCTAATGTCGAACAACAGAGTATCACTAAATGCCGTTACAAACATATGCAATAATTACTAAATAAATTACCAAATATCACTCGAGGTTGGTTGGACCAACACATTATATTAGTTGTGTATACTTACGTTAATTCCTTTATGTCAGGCGTAAGTATCGTGCCAACTGAACTATATTAGTTGTGGTCATTAAATCTAATATATAAAATTCTCGTGTCACAGTGTTTGTTTCCATACTCCTCCGAAACGGCTTAACCGATTTCAACGAAATTTTGTATATACATTCGGTAGGCCTGCGAATAGGTTTTTATCTATTTTTACACTCCTAAGTGCAATTTTTTAGTAAATATTTTTAATTTAATAATTTTAGAACGGTCGATAACTGTGTAAGTGATAATTGATCAGTTATCCCCACAAGCTGATACCAGTCTATCCCCACCAGGTGTCGCTGCCCTATTATTGTTATTATTATTTGTTAACTTCTTTATTATTAGACTTTTTCCACTTATATACCACATCTTTACACACTTACAATAAGTTATTTATGTGACAAAAACAACATTGGTTATCTGGCGAAATATATTTGTATTTGTCTCCATCTTCCCTACAACATTGGGAACTGAATTTTTTTAACATTATGTACACAAATTATGTTAGATCAAGTATTCAGGATGAGTCAGGAAAGAGTGTGTTAAATTTGCACGGTGACAGCCCATATAAAAGAAAGAGGTAATATGGTGGACGTAATGCTACCCTGGAAATAATTTTCAAAATGTAATTGTATTAAATAAAATCACACACAATTAGGTAATTAATTGTACTAACACTATTTCAGAAAGTAGTTGCATAGTATGAAGTGGCCTTTCAATTTATGTTTCAGGGTATAATCATAGCTCTCATTAAAATTTGCTGCACGGACAAATTTAAAACAAAATTTTTACGTAATATTTCATAAGTTACCACCACGCAAAATCAACACACTTCGTCCTGACTAACTCTGCATAATGTGTATATTTTTGGCACAAGTCAAAACAATTTCGTAAAAAATGTTATAGACTAGTTACACAGAAAAACGTTTATGCATTATATTAATTACACTTAATCTCTTGTAATAAGGAGTAGCGGCAGTTCTTGAAAACTGGCATTTCTTAATCCTTATAGGTACTTGCAGCCTGACGTAAGTTACAATAAGAGCCTTAAAGCCATGCTCTCTAGTTCCTACTTCATTTTTTTTTAGCGATATTAATTTTTTAAGCCTAAACGAGAGCAGATATAAAAAAAAAATCTGTTTGGCAGTTTTATTTACAACCGTCTTCTCCATGTTGGATAATATTTTTGGCAGCAATTCTATAGTTTTAGCTAACTACGTAATTGACGAAATTCTGATTGACTTTTTAGTCGAAACCGTACGTCTTGCCTTGAAAAAATTAGCTGTCACGGCGAAAACCGTTTTAAACCAAACTGCCAGACGATATTTGATACCTGCTCTCGTTTAGGCGTAAAAAATTAATATCGCAAAAACCGTTGAATCTAAAGAGCATTGTCTTAAACAAAATGGCGCCCGTTCTACATTACAAAAACCCAGTTAACCCGAAAGGAATTGGGAACGTAGGAAAATGACTGCTTTCAAGAGCATGCGCCAATACTTTCTAATACTTAGCTTCGTAAAACTGGCACAGTATATAACAAGTTTCATGCACCAAATACTAAACAAGATTCTGTAATGTGAGATGGACCTGGGCTCGCTGAGTCTTCTGCCTGGTTACATACCTGGTGACGATACGAACAACTCCAGACTCTGTGTAGTCGTATACGAACCTGAAAAAAAAAATTCCAATAGGAATTAGTTTACTGCGATCTGTAGCTCTCTTTATAAATTTGCAATATTTAAAACTGAAGCCGCGGCAACTTCGTTTCCTCCCGTTAGCAAGTTAACAATTTTAGCGGTATAGCACTGTCGAGTGACAGCCGTAATTATATCAATTTCAACGTGTGTTTTGTGTGTTTGTATATATAACATTTGGGTAACCTTGAAATGAAATTAGTACAAATGAGGCTATTAGTACCAAAAGGAGCAATCTCCATTTATTACCACAGTTGAGACATGATCCAAAATTAAAGTTAAATTATCTAATAAACCATTTATCATATGTTCGATTTCCTTGGATACTCACATTCATATCACTTTTGTTGAATAAGTAAGATAAAACCCATTCCGATAGTGTTGGCAGAAAGGCATTACATAAAAAATGAATTCTACTGTACATTTTAGCACAGTCCTTTTGATACCAATATAATAAAATATTTTTGTTGTAAATTCGTCTTTGGGCTACTTAAATAAACAGTGAAATGCGTTTAAAAATTACGAATTTTCTACATTACGTAATCAATCACTATAAGAGATTTGCCTACATTTTCCGTCAAACTGAAAATCAATGACAGTTATAGAATGCGCAACACGACGCACACACAAAAATAAATATTAACATGCCGAGGGAAGACTGTTAGTATCGCGTATTCACGTATTTGTATCAAAATACTCACAAGAGCATCCCGCATCATGAATCAATATGTACTAATTTCAAGGCCATATTTTACATGCAATAGACCTAATCACATTTACACCACGAAACGAAACATTTGTACTCATTCCAAAGCCATATTTTACATGCAGTACATACACACACACAATGTACACAAAAACAAGCATTGCAGTGGAGGATAAAACGACTCCTAACTTTATTTTAACATTACATTACTTTTCTTAATGTCCATGTACGAAAAAAATTAAGCGAACTAAGTTTTAAATAATGTGCTTTCACAACACAGAGAGAAAAAAATAAAGCTGAGAGATTATTTATAGATTTATACACTGGCGGCTTTCTGAATATGGTATTTACTTAACTTATGTGTAAGAAACTAAAATTAAATTTTTAAAATAAAGATTAACGGACGACACACAGTAAACATTTTTTTGTACTTTTACAAAAAGGTTTTTTGTAACACTACAAAAATGTTTTGTAAAATTTACAAAGTCTTGTACGTTTACGAATTTCTTTGTATATTTACAAACATTTCTGTAAATCTACAAACAAATTTTGTATATTCACTGCTAATATATGGTTCACTTAACAACAATTGTTTGTAGTGTTACAAAAAAAAAATTTTTTTTTTGTAAAACTACGAAATGTTTTGTAAAATGTGACAGGTCTTCTAGGTTTATTATGTTTCAAATCGAAAAATTTACTCATTAATATTTACTTTACTAGTTCCTAAAGATGTTCACCATATTTATAACCACTTTAAAAGGTTTCGGACATCTCACATTTATTACCTGACAGATAATGTTCTGATATTAGTTTACAAGATTTTCCTTGTAAATGTTCATTTTTATACCTTGTAAAACATGTATTATATTTTACCTATTCTTCAATTTATTTTTAACGGTTAACAAAAATTGTAATACGTCTATAAAAATCAATCACAGAAAGTTAAGGTATGTTTTGAGTTACGTGAAGAGATTATAGTGCCTACCTAATAGCGAGGTTCTCAGAGCTGGCGAGGTTTATATGAGGTTAGTATGGAGCAGCGCTGGAATAAGAAGCAGGGTAAACGGTAGATCACAGAGGAAGAAGCACTGCCGACGAACGGTATCATCTATCACAATTACCAAAATTCGAGATTCTAGGGCTGACACAGGCCTGAATCGAACCCGGATCGCCTCAGTGGGAAAAACACTTATTCAGATAGTTGTTAGGTACAAGCTACACAGTACGTACAGTAAAACTTGACTACTGGCCTTAATTTAACAGAATGATTACACTTACAACAGTACTTTTTCTCAGTGTGTCGTTTGTAACTATACGAGAATAACACTTAACACAGCATTTGCGAATGGGCGACGTGTTGCCTGCCATCAAACAAGGGTTTTTATACAGAAGTTGCTCTCTTTAAAGTATAGTCTGTATTACCATCTTGAGTGCATCACTACCTTTCTTAATTTTTGACTAGTAACCTTCCGGATAAAGTTAATTTTTTTTCTTCAGATGGACACACGTATAGTATAAGCAATAGTAGTCGAGCAATGCCAACTGTATACAATGAAAAAAGTATTACCTTTGTCTTGCCGAAGCATAAAACACTATAGAGAATTTGTAGGCCAAATTAAGTACAGTAGTTCCATTACTACACAAGTTAAGACTTAAATAAAAATTTATATAAACACCCCGATTTACGAGATACTAAATTTCAAATCGATCAGACCAGTAGAATTACTCACATCCATACAAAAAAAACTAGAAAAGAGCTGCTGATCTTTAAGAGTGCGTGGTAGATAAATAAACGCTGAAAACATCAGTTGATTCCTACGCTTTTTTCAAAGCCAATATGGATAAACTACTCGATGACAATCTTAGATAATGGTATTTGCTAACTTTATGAGTAAATATTTATCCAGAATTACTCATTCGTTACGCGTGATCTCTTGCGCCGCAGTTAAATACACGAGGTTCCGGCGTCAGAGATTGTACCTTATAAGTTCCCAACACTGGAAACAATTCTGTTTAAAACGTTGTCTAATATTATTGTCTGTAGGATTGTTATTGTTTAACTTTCGCAAATTAGCTTCCAGAATCCTACAGTTATAGATTAATGCTTTTAGCGTTGAATTATGTACCATGCGCTCTTTAATTAAGGTTGTTCAAGTGGGGAAAAAACATAATTTTATATTTGTATGAAATAGTGTTAGTTTTGTACACATTACTTGAGAGTACATATACCTCTAACGGAAAAAAAAAATTAGCTCATCTAGTTTTCCCGTAATGGCACTTCAAAGTCAAAATTTGCGTATTTTTACTTCATACAAAACTTGAAAACCAGTTAACATAATGAAATGAAAAAAAAATCATATCAAAACTACGCGTTACTGTCTATGGCCTGTAGCATTTAAAACCCATTACAAAAAATGTTTATGTTAAATAAAAAATTTCAAAATTTAAATTTTTTTTGGTACTTTTAAAAATTTATTTTAAACACAGAAATATTTTATAATGTGTTTGTATATGCTTCAAGCCGTAGACGGTGACGTGTAGTTTTG
>PNEQ01064043.1:0-30420 GCA_003012365.1 Medauroidea extradentata | reverse complement strand
TCCCACTTGAACGCCCTTAAGCGGCTGAACAGATTTCCTTGAATCATAGCTAAAAACACTCTGGATCAAGTCACCTTAGTTAAAAATTGGTTCATTCTTTTAGCAGCTACGATGCCACAGACAGACACGTCAAACTTATAACACCCCTCGTCGGGGGTTAAAAATGGCCGGTACAGCAGTATGTGAAGGACGGTGTAATATATACGTTTGGCATTTATATATTGCAGTTAATGCCTTAAAAATATGTATTTATTGTTAATTTGCTAGTTGTGTGAGCTGAATTAATATTAATGTATATTTACGTATGATACTTTATGTATAGACCACGGTCGTAGAAGAATAGGTCTGGACACTCGCCTATCTAATAATGTATTTTGCTTGACCCCCTTGTTGTTTGACTGTAGTTCGTCAAGTTACCGAGAATGTCGTACTTTTTGGCGCTGTTTTCCGGGCGGTCGGACTCAAACTCCGCTCACTTTTTTTTATTGTTAAATTTATAAAGTAAATAAAGGTTGTTGGAACCTTTTCTTAAATTTGTGAGCGAAGAAAGTATTTCATAAATTGATAAAAAAATACGTTTGATAAATTGTTTATCTTAGCGGAAAGGAAGCGGGCGGAGTTAGTCCGACCGCCGTAACATCAGCGCCAATAAAACACAATATTCTCGGTAACTTGGTGATCTACAGCCAAACAACAAGGGGGTCAAATATCCAGGCGAGTGTCCAGACTTGTTCTTCTACGACCGTGGTATAGACATTAGGGGCAGGGAAGGATGTGTGCATTATTCTGTGCCATAGAGGAGCGCGAAGTCTGACTAAATAAGAGAGTTTAGCTAGCTATGTAAGGAGAGTTCTTGTTGGATCGCCGGAGGAGACGGACGTGTTCCTTGGCGTCGCACGAGACCGTGACGCTGCCCAGAGACGCCGATATTACTGCCACAGAGGCAGGACCGTGAGACGAGATCTGGCTCACAATCCTGGAGGCTGTGGTCCACGTCGGTGGCCTACGAGAAGAGATATTGGTATCGTTGCCAGTTTAGTACTGAGGCAGGGTCAGCCAGCACCATGTTCTTAGTTACATGGAAAGACAGACGTTAACAGCGAACTAACATTCGATTGGACTGTGCTGAGGTCTGACTCTGTAGCAGAATGTCTACATTAGTTAGTGGGTAGAAGGCTTCAGTAGCTGTATTATTTGATATTTTATTCGTTTTATTCCCATAATTTTTTTCGCAGTTATTTACCATTGCATTGGTTACATTGTACTTTCTCCTAGCCATTTTCTTATTCATTATATGTCGTTACTCACCATGCAAATTCAATAGACTAGCATTGCGAAATTGGTCCCGTATCCATCGATCCTTCCCTGAGAGAACTGTGATATTACATTTCATGCCATTTTTTCTACATCTGTGAGTTATTATTTAAATTTAGGGTTGTGTGTATTTCTTTCTGAAGTTTCACATAGAAGTTGTATGAAGCAAATCGGTCGAGCCAGAAGTTTTTTTGTCGAGTCTCATTGCTATTACCATCAGCCACGGGCAAACATCAAACCCCAACCCTAATATCAGTATTTCACATACTGGCCTCCAGCATGTGACCACGGACTTCTCAGGGTGCGGCACGTCGTTGATTGAAATCACAGACTCTTCCTCTGAGAGGCTGTTTCCGTCGACGCACAGACGCCGAGATCTCGGCCAGACATCCTTCCCTGGCATGTTAATGCCGCTCTCTCGCTCCGCGTCTTCGGCGTGACGTGAAGGATGTGGGGTGGCCTTCTCCGACTCAGGGCGAGAGGGTAGCTTGTTAACCCGTGTGTCACGGGGCCTAAGTGAATTTTCCTCCTAGAGGCTCCTAGACCCCACTTCGCTGTCTTAGAGCGGAGCTCTGCCACTCGTGGGAATTACTCCGTCTCTACCCGTTTATGATATATTTCATAGTTCCTACCTCGGAGGAAATAGACTGCAGGGTCGTGACATCACGAACGATTTTCTTTAACCACTGACGATTCGTCAAAACAACGTTGCTTGGAAAAAAAGTTAACACACTGCTTAAGGTCATGATCTTTCATTTATTTCAAACAATTGCAAATAACACGAATATTTTTTTAACCAAATGCTTTGAAAAAAATTTGAGACTGTGTACAGTCACACAATACACAATTTTGCCAAAGTTTTTTTTTTTTCCCCAAACAATGTACCGTTTGCTAGCAAAAAATTATTTTGCTTCATTTTCGCTTATTCTGACAACAAACTTCGTGATATTTCAGGGGCAAAAATCTAAAAATCAAGTTTGGTGTATTACAACAGAAAAATTCATATAGGCCTACCAACGATGATATACATATAAGTGTTAAAACTGCCAGAATGAATTTTTTATATATGTATTAATTCGCGTTAAAAAAATATTTTTGAAACCAGTGCTAAAGTACAGAGCGAGGCCTTTAAAGGGAGAAATAGTCGCCATCTTGAATTTTTGTATCTTGTGTCATAACGATTCTTCTGGGTAAATTTATGCAACTATAACGTAAGTATATAATAGAATACAAATTAAAGAAATTTTAGTCACCATAAATATTTGTTTGCCGTTACTGTTGTTACAGACAGAATTGCAGTTAGAAAGTTCTTATTACCTTCTTAACTGCAATTCTGTCTGTAACAACAGTAACGGAAAATAAAGATTTACGGTGTCTAAAATTCTGTAAATATGTATTCTAATCTGCAATTAAGTTAAAGTTGCATGAATTTAGCCTGAAGAAAAGTTATGACACAAAATACAAAAATTCAAGATGGTGACTATCACTTAGGCCTACTTAGTCTTTAAGAGTGTGTGGTAGATAAATAAACGCTGAAAACATCGACTGATTCCTACGCATTTTTTGAAGCCAATATGGATAAAATACTCAACGCCAATCCTATATAATGGTATTTGCCAACTTCATGAGTATATATTTATCCAAAATTACTAATTCGTTACGCGTGATCTCTTGCGCCGCAGTTAAATGCACGAGGTTGCGGCGCCAGAGATTGTGCCTCAGAAGTTCGTAACACTGGAAACAATTTTGTTTGAAACGTTGGCTTAAACTATTTCCTAGGATTGCTATTGTTTAATTTTCGCAAATTGGCTTCAAGAAACCTACAGCTATAGATTAATGATTTTAGTGTTGAATTGTGTACCCCTCTTAACCTCTCTTGGCATCACAAAGTGTTGTTGCTTTATAACCGCAAAAAGTAAGTATTATTTTGCATGTAGACAACTTTATATCTAGTAAAATTGTTAACATCCTATGTTACACTCACAATAACGCGGTAAAGTTTTTTTCTTTTTTTTTTTTTTTTTTCAAATTAGGTTAACTCAAAACGTCACGAGTGAATGTTAGCTCAAGCTACATTTTTGACGCATGTAGTTTTCTGTTGCGTTCTCAGCTGAATTACAGACATGACCCAAACAACTCTTGAGAGCCACCTGGCAGGTACCTCAAGATTTTTCTCAAAAAAGAATTTTGCACAACTTTGCTTCAGTGCCTTACGTGCACATCTGCAGCTCTGCTTCGTGGTCAATGATTAGATGATTATAACTCTCAACGTCTTGGCGTTCTACTTGTTTATCACAGACGTGTGGTGACGCAGTAACCTTGCTCTGATTGGCTCAAGTAACTAAGTGACACCTTTGAACCAAGACACGCAAATCCTGTGCTTAAGAGGGCGTGGTACATAATTCAAGGCTAAAAGCGTTTATCTATAACTTAAGGCGGCACCTACCCCACGCTTCAAATGCGTAGGCAGTGTGTTCGTAAACAGGTTTTTTCTACAAAAATATTCCACGTGTGTCCATTGTGCCAACGTACGAAAGAAAACAAACTTCAGACAAGGTCGGGACCTCATTGTTAAGCCGCCACGCTCATTAAAAACACTTTTTCTAAGCCCTCCAACATGGCTAAAAATGGCCTTTTCAGGCTGCCGTACTTCAAAATGTACTAACTGGATGTATGTGAAACTCAGATTGTGACCTGCACTGAACTTAGTTTCAGAATTTCCACCGATATAATTATATGGTCACCGCTTAGTGTCCCGTAGTAAAAACGGTTCGGCGGGAAGCTTGCACGCTAGTTCAGCGTTTTCCTCGTTGAGACGACGCGGCATTTGATGCATGCTTCAAGGTCGACCTTACTGCTCCATCACTTTTGAGCCTCTCACGAGCAGGTAGGCGGCGCCGTTAAGGTTTCTGAAGCCGATTTGCGAAAATTAAACAGTAGCAACCAATGATAGACAATAGTTTCAGCCAACGTTTCAAGTGTTACGAACTTCTGAAGCACAATCTCTGTCGCCGGAACCTCGTGCATTTAACTGCGGCGCAAGAGATCACTCGTAACGAATTAGTAATTCTGGATAAATATATACTCACAGTGTTGGCCAATACCATTATGTAGGATTGTCATCGAGTATTTTATCCATACTGGCTTCGAAAAAAGCGTAGAAATAAATTGATGTTTTCAGCGTTTATTTATCTACCTCGCACTCTTAATTGGTGACGGATATCGGATATGCTAGAGACAAAAATGTCTAACAATGTCACTTTAAATGCACAATATGGCAAGATAGCACTAGTGGTGTTTATTTAAATTCCGAGCAGTTCAAACATGATTCTACGTTTACTTGACAAAACATACATAAAATAGTACCTGGACGTGGAGAACAAGAGTGGAATTTCCCCGTGCATTGTTGCCACATTGTGCACGTGAAATGCAACTAACATGATTGTCTCCAACTAAGCCCAGGATTCGCGTGAGGTGTGCTTTATGTATGGTTCTCTCTGGACATCATGTATACAGGATGTTACAAAAAGGTACGGCTAAACTTTCAGGAAACATTCCACACACACACAAAGAAAGAAAATATGTGATACGGACATATGACCGGAAACGCTTAGTCACCATGGTAGAGCTCAATTCCTTACACCTCGTTAAATGTCATCGTAAATAACACTTCGTACAGAGAATGTCCCAAATACCCAATGGATTGGTTCTTTACAATGAACTTTACTTCCTAGGTTCACCGCCAGGTGGGCAACTTGACGGAAGGTAATCTGGACTGCATTGCTTGTGTCGACATTTAACGAGATGTAAGGAATTGAGCTCTTAGTAATTAAGCTTTTCCGGACATATGTCCATATCACATATGTTCTTTCTTTGTGTGTGTGGAACGTTTCCTGAAAGTTTGGCCGTACCTTTATGTAACACCCTATATAAGGACCTCATATTTTAGTGAATAAATTTCTTCACCGCCCTGTTACATTACCTTACGTGATATCTGCAGCACTGCTTCGTGGTCAGTGATTAGATATTTTAACTGTCACGAGCCTTGAGATTCTACCTGGAAATTACAGACGTGTATTGTTGCAGGAACATTATTGTAATTAGCTCAGTTAAATGAGATACGGCTCTTCACATAGACACGCTGCCAATAACCATGAATCAGAGTTGCAGATGTGTACGCAAGGCATTGAAACAAAGTGGAGCAAAATTCTTTTCGCGTAAAAGCAGGGTCTCTACCTATAAGCCGTTAAAACAAATTGGAGCGAAAATCTTTTCACCAAAATTTTGGGTCCATATCTTTAAAAGATAGCACAAGTAACGAAAAACACCTCACTGGTCCTACTTCAACAATGCTATGGCTCTTACAGCCATACATTTTTCTCCTTCTTTACGTAGACACCATCAAACTATTATTACAATATAATATTCTTATTTAAAATGATCGCTAAAGTTTTTTATATATGAAGGAAAAGAGTGGCAATCTTAGTTATGTTAAAATAGGTGGCGAGGTAAGGATTTTTCTGTCGATACATATAAACTGTCCTTGGAACAACCAGAAATGAAATGATCAAAATAATGTTTTGATAACAGCTGTTTATCTTGCAGTTTCGAATGATGTAGGAAATAACTGAATATTGTACCAGTGGTTCTGTAGAGGACTAAAAATGTTCTGTTGTAGGAGAAGTTCCACTACTACAGTAGGAAATAACTGAATATTGTACCAGTGGTTCTGTAGAAGACTAAAAATGTTCTGTTGTAGGAGAAGTTCCACTACTACAGTAGGAAATAACTGAATATTGTACAAGTGGTTCTGTAGAAGACCAAAAATGTTCTGTTGTAGGAGAAGTTCCACTACTACAGTAGGAAATAACTGAATAGTGTACCAGTGGTTCTGTAGAAGACTAAAAATGTTCTGTTGTAGGAGAAGTTCCACTACTACAGGCTGTTCACGGCAAAGTAAGCACTTTAGAAGACCATCTTGTTAGAGACTCTACGTATCAAGATCGTTGATAAGGAGTTTAAACTGGGATAATGCTGTTAATTATTGTTTCTCACAATGGAACAACATTGAAAAATATTAGCACTCTACACGAAATTTCTGGAAGAACACTGCCAACTGAGTGCATAATTCTTTCTGAAAATAATTTTAATTGCACAATTTTTGAAGGCATTTTAAGTAGAACACTTCTGGTTCACAAGTGTTATGTATAAAGTTGGTCAATCGTCAATTACTAATTAACTAATTTTTATTTTTATTCTCACAAAACTCCGTTTCTGAAAACTAGGTAGGTAGAGCCCTTAAAAAGATATAAAATATAATAACTTTAACGACCTCAGGAATTTATTTTTGAGTACTGTGAAATACATACATTGTAATTACTTCTTACGCAGTTCGGTTCATGTCAACAAATGGCGGATGGATAAAAGTAAAAAGTAACCAAGACTTCTTCTAAGGTGCTCTTTGCCGTGAATATCCTATATAGACGGTTTATAGCAGCCAGACCTGTTTTTATCCCCTGACTAAAATTAAGAGGTGTCATAAGTTTGACGTTTGTGTCTGTGTGTATCTGTAGCATCGTAGCTTCCAAACGGGTAGATCGATTTCAATATATTTTTTAACATTGAAAGCTAGTTTAATCGGGATGATTCTCAGCTGTATCTGATGAAAATCTGTCCAGCTGTTTAAAAGTTATTCGCTATTTTCAGAATTGGTGCAAGAATTACATAACCATAATGGCATAGTTTTATACTTACATATTCTGTTTATCTGTGATGTAGTTTAAACTGTCACAAAAGTACACCCAATTTACGTAAGCTTTGTATAAGTTACTTTTTCTCATTCGAGTTTGTAAATTTGAAATACTTTTTTTTTTACTTATATGTCCTCCAACGTATTTAAGGGTCAACTATAATTTGAAACATTTTATTACTTACTTTTATAGAATCGTATGTGCCGGTTTTTTTCATTTAAAATTTTTAATTCGAGTGTTACATCAACAATTTTCACAAGACAATGTTTTTTGTCCGGTTTTGTTTCGGCTTCAAACTTTTTTTTTTCTCCGCGTCCACACTTCGCGTTGACCGGTTAGCGACATAGTGTGTGTATCCCACACGAGGTTATATGATATTAGCCAACTCCATCTCATTTCACTTCATCCATGCCGACCATGCTCTGGGCGGTAACAACATATGGTTGTTGATTTCATTTTAATAGCACCCACGAGCCGACAAATTCCACAGTTTTTTTACACAGCATTTCACACGTAATTAATATGTATAATACGTAGTTGTAAACACAATCTCTCGATTAACACCACAATAAACCGTTCAGTCTTGCTAGCCGTCCCTAACGGTAAGAGTGGTGGAAATCCGTTTACTATTCGTCTTTTACTTTGACTCATATACGGTAATCAGAAATTCTAGCACTTCAGGTATTTAAGTATGATATGTTTAAACTGTAGAGCTCAATTAAGCTGTTCACACGGTGTTCTAAATCTCCTTCACAGTTTACGTAAAGGGTAATTTCGTCAAAGTCGTCTGTTTTAGTTCAATTTCTCTGTAACTTAAGGCCGCGGTCAACCTCAATTTTCATCATCATTATTTTATTTTTTATTTGTACCAGATAATTTTTTTCTTATTTTAGACACAAAATGTCACTAAATTTGACTCTTATGAAATTTTTTTTATCTCTCATAGTTTTCGCGTAATGGCTTGTTAAAGTCATATTTTGTATGTTTCCGTTTTAACGACTACACTAAAACCAACTGATACACCAAACTCAAAATAATCACAGTGGATAAAGACATTGCAGGCTACAGTGACATGCTCATAAAATTGAAGAATAAAAATTATTTGAATTAAAACAAAATACTGAAACTGAAAATAAAAATTTTAAAAAGTCAATATTTTTCTTTTAAATACAAATAAATTTTACTCTTTAATTTTATGAGCATGTCATTGTACCCTTCAATGTATTATTTAATCCACTGTGATTATTTTGAGTTTGGTATATCAGTTGGTTTTAGTGTAGTCGTTAAAACGGAAACATGCAAAATATGACTTTAACAAGCCATTATGCGAAAACTATGAGAGATAAAAAAATTTAATAAGAACCAAGTTTAGTCACATTTTGTGTCTAAAATAAGAAAAAAATATATCTGGTACAAATAAAAAATAAAAAAATGGTGATGAAAATTTTGGTATACCGCGCCCTTAACTATTATATTTATTTATAAAAAAAGTCAAAGTATACATTAACAAATATTTAAGGTTATATTTGTTCATTCATCGTTATTGCTGTAATAAAACAATTAATTACCGACCTTAGTCTCACATAGTAAAATATTATTGACAGTCAGCTCATTTAATATTTAAAATTTTATCAAGCACTTTGGCTACATTTCATGATAGGCTCCTTCCTAACTCCAAAATTAACTAACAATAAAATTTAGGTACACGAAGACTGACACAAGATCCGTATATGTAGGAAACCCATGTAATCAGTAGGTATGTGAATATTACACGCATTATTATTTATATTGAAACATTCAACTACTTATAGCAGAGTTTGCATTTAATGCCTCACGACATCTTATTGTATTTATTTTTGACGTAAATTAGCTTATTTTTATAGATGAGTTAGTCGTTGTTGGGAACAGGAAAATGTCGCGAGTCCAAATGCTTGCCGACTAGACTCGAATGTTTAAGTATTCTAGAGCCTCGACTACATGTATATACGCTACTGCTTGACTGAGTAACACGTTCCACTCATTCCGCAAAACATGGTGCTTGTTTTCTGGCAGGTTAAGGGCGTTCAAGTGGGGAAAAATTCATAATTTTATATTTGTATAAAATAGTGTTAGTTTTGTAGACATTACTTCAGAGAACATTAATATCTAACGGAAAAAAAATTAGCTCATCTAGTTTTCCCGTAATGTCACTTCAAAGTCAAAATTTGCATATTTTTACTTCATACAAAACATGAAAACCAGTAAATATAATGAAATGGAAAAAATCTCATCAAAACTACACGTCACCGTCTACGGCTTGAAGCATATACAAACACGTTATAAAATATTTCTGTGTTTAAAATAAATTTCTAAAAGTACCAAAAAAAAATTTAAATTTTGAAATTTTTTATTTAACATGAAAATTTTTTGTAACGGGTTTAAAATGGTACAGGCCATAGACAGTAACGCGTAGTTTTGATATGATTTTTTTCATTTCTTTATGTTAACTGGTTTTCAAGTTTTGTATGAAGTAAAAATACGCAAATTTCGACTTTGAAGTGCCATTACGGGAAAACTAGATGAGATAATTTTTTTCCGTTAGAGGTATATGTACTCTCAAGTAATGTGTACAAAACTAACACTATTTCATACAAATATAAAATTATGTTTTTTCCCCACTTGAACAACCTTAAGAGATATGGAAAGGCAATAAGTCAAACAAACGACTGGGGATACTTAATCATCGATAAAATCAGAAATACTCATCATAATTCGATGAAACTTTTTTGCTGAGTAGATGTTTTATTTGCGGACGTCTGTTTATACAGCACTAGACGGTAGTACACTTTGCTTTTGAGTAAAAAATTAAAAACTGTTTTCTGAAACCACAAAATCCGTACAAATAGAAAACTTTTAATTTTTACAGTTTTTAAGGGCGCCGTCTACTAGAATCGTGAAGAGGCGCGCAGACCTTTAACAATCCTGATTTCATTCGAAAACCATTCAACATGTTGTCACGCGGTTAGGCTACGAAAAGCATTTAAGGATCTTAGTACAGGTATATAATTTTGCCATTAACTGTTATCGTTCCTAACAAGTATTTTTTTAGTGTGAAAGTGACCGAATCGGGACTTTTGACGCTGATTTTTATGTAAGAGTAATAATTTTCACGATATTCCGAATATTATAGACCTGTAGAGCGACTCTTTCCCTTTCGTCGCGTAAGATAAAATTATATGGTCACCGCTTAAAGTCCCATAGTAAAAACAGTTCGGCGGGAAGCTTGTACGCTAGTTCAGCGCTTGGCTCGTTGAGGCGACGCGGCATATGATGCGCGCTTCAAGGTCGACCTTACTGCTCCGTCGCTTTTGAGCCTCTCACGCGCGGGTAGACGGCGTCCTTAATGTGATAATATCCAGGTATCTATATCCGAATTTCAAAAATACTCGCGTTTTAATTTGAAATTTTTTTATCTCATAACCTCTCGCGCAGATCTTAATGGGTGTTAAAATTATATAATAATTATAACAATTAAACGTTTTCCATTTTTACAGATTTTGTGGCTTCAATCCCTTATTTTTCTAAAAACAAGTTTTCATTTTTTTACTCGAAAGTAAAGCATACTGCCGCCTAGTGCTGTATAAACAGACATCTGCAAATAAAATATCTACTCAGAAAAAAAGTCTCATAGAATTAGGATGAGTAGTTCAGAGTTTATCAACGATTTAGAATTACAGTCGTTAGCTCGAGGTCTTGCCTTTCCAGATTCCTTAATAATTGGCATAAGGACCCCAGATACTCGCAAAGACACACAGGATCCGAGAACACGAGTACGACTGATCTCGGACCCTACAAGTGTTTGCCTAAAGACGGTAACAGATTCCAGTTCCCGAAACTTCTATATTTTGCTTCGTCTCATTACTGTGCCATATATTTGTGGTTCATATATAGTTGATCCGTTTGTCCTTATGCCAAAACAGGCCTCAAACTTGTGATTGTATGCCTTGATGATGTCGGTATTTGTTTCTTATTTTTCTTATTTCTCTCCTTGTTTTATTTGACCAGAATTAATTTAAGGAATAATATGTTGTGTATGTATCCTGTTGACTAAAGCATACTCTGCTTATTCATGTTTTCATATTTTCTGATACTTGAGATAGCCGATTTTCTCTCGTCTGGTTGAGACAAGATTATGCCTATCTCTTTCCTAATTGTTTATTTCTTAAAGTCCTTACTTTTTTTTTTACTAATGGTCAATGACATCTCCGAGGTTAACTGTTGGCATGTCTGCCTCTGTGACGTGATGTTGTGTCTCTCAGCAAGCAAATTCGCCCTCGTCACGATCAATTTGTAGAGGGCGGAAAAATGTGCGGAATCACTGACCTCTAGGCTAGCCTCCAAGAATATATGTGCACTCAGCTGTTCATTAACTGCTCGCTGACACAGTGATATGGGCCTGCATTTAGTTAAAGTATTATTGGCTCAGCGACTTACACGAATTGTCAAATAAGTCAAGGACCAATTGTGGAGTGTCTGTTCAAAAGGTGCTATTTCCACCTTTGAAAAGTTGTAGGAAAATATTTACATTCACCCCCTTTTGATCATGATCGTCAATATTCGGGTGTATTTCACCAAGGAAATACATTGTTATGCTCAGGAATGCACAGGGAATTCGACAGTATTCAAGTACAAGACTATATCATAGTCAGATTCCATACTTTATTGGGAAGTGGAAGTAGTACCTTTTTAACAGACACTCCTCAATTGTTAAAGTGACACGAACACTCACATTTGGTGGAATTCCAGCTTGTGTCTAAAAGAAAACGCGAATGTTTCAGGTCCCTACCAATTCGTGATGAAGTATTTCCAGAAAACTACATACAGTTACGAACTTCCATTGCACAGCAACCCTTTCAATGATCATGTGAAAAGACCTGCGACCAAGATTACGTGACATAAGGTAACCATTCGATCATCGCACGAAAGCGCACTTGCGACGAATCTCACGCAGGAAATGGACAACGTGTGAGCCCGGAATTTCCGAGAGCCATCGAGCCTGGAGGGGAAAAGGAGGGGGCAGTCATGGACTGCCGTATTAGGAGCTTCTTTAACGACCCGTCCACTCGATGTCGGCACTTCGAGGTAAGAGTTCTCCTGTTCCTCCCGAGACCCGATCAACTGTCGGTCTGCCCTCGACACTCCCTCCCCCCTCACCAAGGTACAATCTTCTAACTCCCTCAAGTCCTTGTGCTCGTTCGAGCGGCGACATCTGTCTGTCCCCCATTACCACAATCACATTCCAACAGCAGGTCGGTGGACCTCCCGCCTCCCCCTGGCTCCAGACGAAGAGACACGCGTCTTTAAAAACGCTAACAAGGGCAGGGCCTCTTACATTACCATCAGCCGGCCGGCATAGTCTTCGGCCTGACGCCTGGGACTGAAGAGAAATTTTGGTCAGTGGTCAATGTGGCAGCCAGCCCCGGGACACGTCAATACTAAGGCCAACACTTACACTCCTCAGTAGCATCGTCGCCTGCGCAAGGCGCCGCCGATTCCTCATATGCCTCCAGAGGCCCTGCTGTCGCGAGACGGGAAGTCGAAGCTTCCATAACTCGCTGGGTGTTTGTAAAATCAAATGCACTCCGACACTTTTGTACTAGTGAGGTGGATGTTGTCGTCAAGTGACCAGATAAACTCGTAGTGTAGTAGTTCGTGAAATTCCTGCAATCACAATGTAATGCATGGAGAAGTTTAAGACCAAGGGGGAGAAAAACCCTTACAAAAGTACGCTCAACTAGCGAATGTCTTCCCCTCGAGACCTTCTCTCAACGTAAGCTGGCAAAGAAAGCCACCGAGTGCCTGGAAGAAGGGAGGGGGCGGTGATAAACGAGTGTGTCAGCCTGGGAACGAGATGTGTGGGTGTGGGACACACTACGGGAATGACGGCGGAAACCGCAGGTAGGCGAGGAATCCAGATGTTGACGCCCTTCTCTATATGTCAGCTCGCCCTGCCCCGGGCAAGCCACAATCTTCATGCTTGCCACAAGGATTCCTTGCTAACTCTACTCCACACTGACGTGGCAGTGCTGAGATATTTTGGTCAGCACTTATAGGTAGAGATAACGGTTTATGGCGGGAAAACTTGACTGTTTGCTGGATTTCAACGCAAGTGTAAAGATAACTGGATTTCGCTTGTACGTGGAGTTGTCGCCCTGTTTGACTAAGCCAATAAGAAACCCGCTATTGTAATACTAATACCTATTATTAGTCACGATTTTATGGTGAAAAGATTTTTGCGTCAATTGGTTTCAGTGTCTTTTGTACACACCAGCAGCTCTGCTTCAAGGCCAATGATTGGACGTTTTAACTCTCGCTTGTTTTAGGTTTCGTCTGGGAAATCACAGGCGTCATGTCACAATTGTCTTACTCTGATTGGTGCAGTCAAATGAGAGACATGTCTGAACAAAGGCACGCTGCCAATGTGTACATACATTTTCGCGATATACCATATCCTGTACTTATAGGTCTTAAGCGCTGATGACGGGTGATATGTGGTGAGTATGGAGCAGCACCGGAATGAAAAAGTGGGGGGAATGGGAGATCCCCGAGAAAACACTCCGACCAATGGCATCGTCCGACGCGATTCCCACATGCGAAAATCAGGGATCGACTCCGCCGGGGAGACTTGAAGGGCATAGACCCGTTAAAATAACTTCTTTATATAGGTTCCAAACATTGTTCAATTTTTACACATCAGGTAATTTATGACAGAAACTAGCGACCCTGGGAGGTAAACGGACGACCCGATTCTCCTACTTTATAACGTAGTATTGATGTTCGGGCTCAGGACTACTGCACAGTCTCGGTACTGTTAAACGACTGTTACGAAAACCGGTTTCCCCAGAAATTCTATAACGACAGTACATCTCCGTCTTTCCCATGTCTAGGGCCGCTCGTTTTTGTCACGGACACATGTCATTTTTCCAAATAAAAAATTATTGGACCCGATGGTTTTTGCATAATCACTCATAAAAGTCACAAAATAAATGTAAATACGCACCTTTTTAAACGTCTCAGCACTAGTCCATTTGCTGTTTTCGCGCATACGTAGTCAGAAAAATGTGTTGGTTAGGCGAAGGGTGAGAACAGGAAGGGGGTGGGGGTAGTTTAATCACAACTATGACTCGAGGTGCAAGTGGGAACCTGCACTACGCTATGTCGGTGCAAACAGGAGGCAGTGATGTTTAATCTAGGCTCTGAGTGAACACAGCTTGACCTCACTAAGACCTGCTAATGCTGCGTCAGTATCCTTCTCTAATCTCTGGGTCCTAGTGATCACAAAGCTCTCGTTGTTTCAACGAACAACAAACACTTAACCTACGTCACCGGGGAGACCATCATGTTTTATGTTAGTTGCCCGGATGGAGACGTTAACAGGCACGTGTGTTCCATCGCGCGGTAACAGCTCTTCGCCTCCAGCACTTAAGGCGAAGACTTTTTAAGGCAACCGCACCTTTGATGGGTCTGCATTGTTGTGTAGCCAGCCTCCTTCTGGGACTGTCCATCGCTTGCCTAACTCTCGCTGCCGCCCTGGGCAAACAAGAGCCTCGGACATGTGACCGTGGGAACTGACTCGGGGGCGTAGCACCTCAGGTGACCGAAGATTCTCTTACTACAATACCTCCCCATTACCGCCCCTCTTACGCACACAAATACTCGCCTTCCGTAAGGTTCCCATCTGCAGTGCACTTGTGAGCGATGAGGTCTGTTCACTGTTGTCAAGAGTGGCGGACGTTGTGTTGTGCCTTCACATCACTTCACCCTCATCGGCTCTTAACGTTGTTCACGTGGCCAAAATCCATAATTTTATGTTTGTACGGCATAGTGTTAATTTTATAGACTTTACTTGTAACTGCATTTTCCACTTTTAAATCTTGTCTTCCCATGGCGGCATAACAAAGTCAAAATTTAAGTAACGGGAACGTAGGAATAACAAAAATCGAGTGAATTACTCGAATAAAATAATTTATACTGAAATGAGATATTATGGGCCCTATATAAACACACAAAAAAGTATTTTTGTCTTTTTTTTAAATTGCCATAGATGAAGTAAATTGTCATCATATTCAGGGTTTTTAAAAAGTAAGAAGCAACTTCACTGTGCGTTTTTAAATCTTCAAAATTGTAATACACAAACTGGATAACAATCTTAGATACTCGAGCCACCAGTAATGCCAAAAAGTGGTTACCAAAGAAAGTGCGATAACATATTGAGATTTGTCTCGTCACTAACTTAAAATTACTTTACCTTCAGTTTCTATCATTCGCCTGAGGAAATTGAGTAATTTACGAATATGCCCATTGTTTAGGAATAATTGCATAATATATTCGGTTATTTTACTGCTTAATAAATAAGAACTGTACCCAGGCAGCGACGTAACCAGAGGGGGACCACGGTGTCCAGTCCCCCTGCTTTACCTTATAGAAACTGTTTAAATTTCACAATTTGTCACATTGAAAAATCCAAATGTTCCTTTGTGGAAAGTACTTAAATAGCACCATTTTGAACATTGAAAATCCATCTTATGGAAACTGCTTGGATAGCACCATGTTGCACTTTGGAAACCCAAATTTTCCCGGGGGAGGACCCCCCCCCCTCCCCCATAACCCCCAATAAAACAAATCCTGGATACGACACCGCCCCCGGTCCGTGTTGCTGGTACATGAACAATTGACCGTCGCGAAGGATATATAGGTATCATGCGGTTGAGAGAAGCATCCTTGTTATAGTTGGTTCATGTTAAAGTAAGCACTTCCCAACACCTATAATAATAAAAATATATATTTATTGGTGTTTTATAAGTAAAATTTTGAGAGTTGTGAAATGTCTACAATAGTTTTTAGCTACACGGATGTTTTCGTATTTAAAATAGTAAAGATGGCGGCATAATGGCTCACAGGAAATTATAAGCAGTGCTCAGTTTATCCTGAACAGTGTATAGTAGTTTACGACCCCGGGTAACTTTTTAAATCGTCACAAATAGGTGGCCGTGTTACGGACCACGATCCCATTGTCGTGTCGGGTTTACGAGCACTGGTAGCTCCCATTCTTCGTGTCCACGGCGTTCTTCTCTCTCTCCACCGCTGAGAGCCGAGCGGGCAGAATTATTAGGTACAGGCGTATCGAACAACAGGCGTGTCTCAATGCTGCACTTTGTTCGCTCGTTACATTTTTTCGTCCGGGCTCGTGTCTGTCAACGATACCTATCTGCCTCTACATTGTAGGCAATGAATATTTTCCCTTCCCTGCTGAGCCAGGCGGGACAATGGCTTAACTTCATTGAATCGGTTTGCGCATTAGCTATATGATGTAATGTGGTACGAAAAGCATTTTTAAGTGTAATTATACAGCCTAGTTTACACAAACGATAACATTGCTAATAACACGTGATTTCAACACAGTTATTAACATTGTTGTAAAGTTCTTGAAAATTGTTGACAACATCGTGTTGACATTGTTGCCAACATCCTGTTAACTTTGTTAATATTAATAAAAAATGTTAATAACATTTGTTACCAAAAATTTGTTAACATTTGCTAGCACCAAATTTTATTTATTAAAAAAAAATTAATAACTTTGTTAGTAACACTATTTTCCCGATCCCTTCTAGGGCGGTCTAGATCAGCGGATGTTGGTGACAAATGTTACTAGCAATATTATTAGCAATGTTGTAGGTATTTTTGACAACAACATTGTTATTGACATACGTTCATCATTCTTACAACTTTGTTAGTAGCATTGGTGTTTTCAGCAATATTAATAGCACAATTGCTATCAACATTGTTATAAAATAGTGCACGATAGTTTACAATTTGTTGATAACATTTTTGTAACTAACATCTTGTAGTTAACATTGTTACTATTATTTTTTCGGTGTAAACAGGACTTGAAACGTGTTTTCAATACGTTTACCTGCGAAAAAAAGAAACATTTAAACTGTATCCCTGTAATTTTAAAAATACCGCCCGCTTATTAAAAAAAAATATATTATCGAGTTTTTAAAAAGTGGTAAAAATTGTATTCTTCACATTGCTGTATCTGAGAAAATACCAGTCTTAATCATAAAACACAATGTACAAACCTGTATTGGACTTTACCACACACTTTACATGTTTGAAGCCACATTTAAAAACACTTGTACGAAAACACTGTACGCTAGTTTAGTACTTCGCTCCTAGAGGCGATGAGGTGCTTGACGGACGTGTTATGTTCGACCTATCGCCTTCCCCGTTTCCGTGCCTCAAACGCAAAAAAAAAGTTAAGGTCCAAATAACTCTATAGGTAAGTTCACAACTGATAAAATAACAGTAAGAATAAACTGCACAACCGATTTCTATTATGTATTTAGCAGCACCAAAATGAATGGGAGGGGGAAACGGGAGATCCCCGAGAAAACCCACCAACCAAAAGCATCGTCCGTCACGATTCTCACATGCGAAAATACAGGGATCGACCCCGCCGGGAATCGAACCCGGATCGCTTTTGTACAAGGGCGCAGCAATTATTCTGGGGTTCTGGGGCAGGAAGTTGTTTGGTGGCCACTAAAGTCCGAATAAAATTTTGCATACTATTTTTTAAATTATTGTTAACGTAATTAAAGCACATTTTGCTTAAACTACATTGTAAAATGTGTCAAATTTTTCTCAGAGATTAAAACAAGGGGCCGGAGCCTTATTCAGGTTGGGGGCCTGGAGAATTCTGCCCCTCCTACCCCCCTCCCTGAGGCGACCCGGCCTTGGTAGGAAGCAAGTGCTTATTCCACTACACCAACCTCGGAACCAGATTGCACTGAAGCCTAGTAGCTTATCTGGTAAAGTGCAAATTGGTGCTATTTAAGCAGTCCGGAGGTTCTTCCCCGTGAAAATTAGTATTTTCAAGGTTCAAAATAATACTGTTTAAGTAGTTTCCATTTGGTCGGGGGGCGGGGAGTTGTCTGGACCCAATGGACCCCCCCGGCCCATTTTTACTACGTCTCTGATAGGGCGATGGCTTGAGTGTTATGGAGAATGCGCCGACTGTGATTCGTAGGGACTCCTGATTTTCGAGAAAACGTTTTTGACACTTTGTCTTAGTGCCTCGTGTGTGCTTCTGCAACGTGTTTATGTTCAGAAACGTTACTTATTTGACTGAGCCAATCAAAACAAGCGTCTGTTAATAGCGGGTAGAACCCCAATATATAGAGAGTTAAAACATTCAATAATTGACCATGGGTCAGAGCTGCAGGTGTGCACATAAGGCAATATATTCAAATTGGCTGAAAAAAAAAGGGTTAAAAAGTGCTCCCATGTTAAATATTACGAATCACTACTCATCGTGTACTGGCCAAATTATTGATTTTAGACACATAGTTTACCGATGAAAAATGTTTCTAGAGACGTTATAAGTAGTCCTGAGTAAAAAAAAAAATTATGGTTATGTTATTTTAGGTTATTTTATGTTTGGTTATTTTTAATTATGTTAAGTTAGATTAGGTTTGTTTATGTTAGATAACCTAACCTGACCTTACCTGACATTAGGTTAAGTAATGCCAGGTTACCTACACTGTAAAAAAAACGTCCTAAAATGTTTAGGAAGATATTATCCCAGACTCATATGGGACAGTTACCGTACTTCCGTCTTGTAAATATGCAAACTTTTACAAATGTTACAATACAAGTCTGGTAACTTTAATATGCATTTGACTGTTTTATAATTAGGTTTAGGAATGTTACCATGGATGTCTGGGAAACTATTCTACCACACCTACTTACTTAGCGCTCCTATACGCACGTCTGGTAAACTTTCGAACCATTTTTAGAGTGTAACCTAATCTAACTTAAACTAATCTAATCTAACTTAAACCAACCTACAATAACCTAACTTAACCTAACCTAAAATAACCAAACGTAACAAAATTTTTTTACGTAGGACTACTTATAACACCTCCATAAACATTTTCCATCAGTAAGCTATATGTCTAAAATCAATAGTTTGGCCGGTACGCGATGAGTAGTAATTCTTAACATTACTGCATACAAATATGTTTTATACGGATTGGAAACTTTACGGCACTATAGGCGGTTCGGGATAAAGTGAGCACTAAAAAAGCCCTGCTAAAGTTCTACTTTCGGCAAATTAGTATATTTCCGCGCGTGACGGCTAACGACGGGACGTGTCTAACCTCTCTGGACACGTCACTTGATGCTTGCACGTATGAGACAAATTGTGGAGTTAGTATGAATCGATACAGTTTAGTAAAATAAATAATTTTTTAATAATATGAAATATATCTATGCCGATTTCGGTTGGATTTTTTTTCTGTATTGTATTTAAAAGGGAAAACACAGGGAACTATATTGTGTAATTTCACTGTCAACGATACAAGCAGTAATGCAACTATAGTTAATATTTAATTACATGCAGTAACGCCTAGTGATATTTTTCGAAGGTTAAATTTTTAGTGCTCTCTTTATTCCGAATGACCTATACACACAGTCTCATGTGCAGTTCCGGCTATGTGTCAGTTGCCCTTGCAACATGTACACGACGATGTAGACAAGGACTGCATATTGTTAATTTCTGGTCGACTGTATCCACGATACGCTATGGTCGTAGGTCGAGAGATCGAACCAAAGAAGGGCGTTTCCATCTCTCCTCGCTTTTAACGTTCTCTGTGTGTCGGCGGACCACCTCGGATTGAACTTAATAAAAGCAGCACCTTTTGTGGCCGCCGCCCTAGCGTGGGTTGTGGGTAACGGTCCGGCAGGCGCGGTTTCTTTTTACTTCACCAGTATGGCACCACGTTTCTCTGGTAATCTATGCCGACTGTGACGGGCCCACACACCGTCAATTACCCCAAGTCATATTGAGAGAGTCGCCTATCACGGGTTGTTATCAAGGGCTCTATATAACTTGGAGTTGCGGATTAAACAGAAAATCAATTTCAAAATAAACTATCTATTACTAAAGGTACGCAAATTTCGCAGATACATTCCAGGTCAGGCTGAACGCCAATTATGTATACTTCATTGTCATGTCTGTGACTTGCTGGCGGCTGTTACGAAACGCGTTTGACTACTGCAAGCCAGTAGTAAATAAGGAAATAATGCGAAGTGATATCGCTTGCTACCTGCTTGTATGGTTATAAGTAGGGCCCGGTAGTTTTCGCGAAAAGAATTTTGCCTCACTTTGTTTCAGTGCCTTACGTGCGCACCTGCAGCTCTGTTATGTGGTCAGTGATTGGATGCCGTAACACCCAGCGTCTGGAGGTTAAACCCGCAAATCACAGACGTGATGTGTCTCTGTTAGCCGTGTACTGATTGGCGCAGTCAAATGAATAACGACTCCTCACAGGAAACGCTCTGCCAATATACTGGAAGTAGAGCTGCAGGTGCGCACGTAAGACACTGAAACAAAGTGGGGCAAAAATCTTTTCGCGAAAACTACCGGGCTCTAGTTATAAGCCTATAGATAATCGATTGTGGCCAGTGGGTGTATAGGACTGACAAGTCTAGGCTGCTGCCAGATGAATACGCGAAAATGACGTACCTCTAATTATCTCTCAATGAACCCATTTTTAAAACAAGTCTTAAAAAAACACAATTTCTCGAAGAAATAATGTAACGAAAAAATAATGTATTCGCATATAAATCAGAAACACGTAAATTTCCCGTTATTTTCTGTCAGCAGATTAAACTCCAAAGAGCTGTATGATCACTAGACGTGTTCTGTTGTCCGACAATGCCGTGATCGGCCAAGGATAATGCTTCTGGTCATAGTAATTAAAAGTTCAACAGTAGAGTGGCCAACCTCCTTTAAATTCGTCACAAACATAAATGACGTCACACACAGGCTCGTGGTCAATATAATCACTTATCTTGAGCTGATTTGACGAATCTGTTATGTAAGTATACAGTCATTAAGAGGAGTCCTCGACTGGCGCATGGACGGCGTTGCAACGTGTCACGCGTATTCTTTTTTTGCGCGAAATCGATTAACTTATTCATACCATGTGGGGTCATACATCCCGTCTCCCACCAAGGAAATCCAGGTTCGATTCCCGGTGGGGTCGGTCCCCGAATTTTCGCATGTGGGAATCGTGCCGGACGATGCCTTTAGTCGGCGGGTTTTCTCGGGGATCTCCCGTTCCCCCCCGCCCATTAATTCCGGCGCTGCTCCATACTCACCTCATGCCAACCTTCACCAGCGCTGAAGACCTCGCTGTTAAGCGCTGACCAAAATCTCTCACTAACTCTCACTCACTCATACTATATTTATCTACGAAAAGAGCACACACTTGAAACTATGCTTATATGTTTTAAAAAATGCAGCATGCTTGTTAAGAACATGATTTTTCGGCTTCTCAAAATGCCTAAAAACGGATTTTTTTACGACTGCTGTAACTCCGAAAATATTACCTGAATTCGTAGTGTGTAAAGCGCGAGGCATGCATTGGTATTTACTTTATACTATCCAAAAATAAAATATTAAGGTCACCGCTTAAAGTCCCGTAGGAAGAATACTAGAAGGAAAACCTTGCACGCCAGTTTGGCGCTGCGAATAGAGGTGACATGCTTCTCGTCAAGTGTGTGACACTGGCTCTTATCGCTACGTTGTTCCCACGCTTCAAAGGTGGAAATTTGATACCGCGAAGGACTCGCCTACTGGCTGTGTGTTTGTGTTAGGCCGGATTTACACATTGGCCCAATATATTGGACCAATCTTGGAAGGTAAAAAGGCCAATGGCAAAGGAATGACCAGCCATCATTTATACAATGGTCCAACGCATGCTTGGCCAGTCAGATCGCCAATATTGAGCAAAGACAATGTAGGATAAGAATGGACGTGACAGTTGCTGCAATAACTTGTATACCGTGTACACATTTGCAGAATACAGACAGGAAAAATACTTTATCCTTTACCATGCATATGTTGCCGCATTTTAATTATTAATCTCCCGTTCAAACTCCGAATCAACGAAATCAACCAACACCAATGCATATTCCAATGTGTAAACAATGTCCAAGTCAACGCCTATGCTAACGCCAATTCCTTTGACGTTGGACGAAAAACCGACAATGAATGGCCAATACTTCCAACACATAGCCAACATTCCAAGATCGGCCAAGCACCAGTTACACGTTTGTCGATTCCTTCCGAGGTCGGGCGCAACGTGTAAATCCGGCCTTAGTGAGGCACGGCGCCAAGGGCGATGTTGATCTGGTGCGGTATCGCCTCTACCGCAAGAACATTAATTCCGTGGGTAACGTTTCCGCTATTACAGGTTGAAAACTCCGTTTATATCCACTTTGAGGAGCTCCGAAATGATATTTCTAATTGACGTGATGCTTTGATACTACCTTTTCGTTATCATTTGAAATGTGTTTTATCTTCGTACATTAAAACAATGGGCACACGTGGAATAGTTTCGTTAAAAAAAAAAACTTATTTATGAATGTACTGCACCGCATTTTAAGCGCGTGCTAGGTGGCACCCTTCAGTTCATATCTGTATTACCTTAATGATTGTATTGCATATATCACACAGTCTAAAGCGGGCGTTCTGAAAGTGTGCTCTTACATCTAAAGTCATCATCAACGACTCATAAAAGTAGTTGTAACCGCATTTTTGTCAGGACACGTAACTTGAAGTAGGTAACAAAATTGGCCACTCTGGTCTACATGTCGAAAATAACATACATCTACATGTCGTCTATGTCGATCGATGTTTATCATTTTGGAACGCTGTCAGAGATGTCGAAGACAATGTCGGCATATATGCGGCCGATGTCGCCATATCGATTAGTGAGGTTGACATATCGATGAATGAGGTCGACATGTAGACGAATGAGATCGACATATCAATGACCGAGGCCGCCGTACTGAGGTCTAAATGTCGACGACCGATATCGAAATATCGATGACCGAAGTCGACATACTTATGTCTACATGTCGATGTCGTGGTCGACATCGTCGAGACTAATATTGCTGTCGTCGAATGACATGTTGGACTTTTCCTGACCTGTGGCAGAGTTCGTACACGCCCTAGTAACTTGGGTTGTGTGTGTGATAAAGACCCGCATGAAAGCAAGGATTCACTCGCAGCATCGTAGTTGTATGGCTACTTGCTCACTGTAGCAGCACACATTGAACAAGTAGCTGAATGCAGAGTGTACATAGGTCTGTGCAGTTCAGCCGACTGATCGTAGGACACCAGGTAGGGTAACGTTAACACGTTGGGCTCACATTCGAGAGGACCCGTGTTCGATCCCCGGCTCCTATCATCCTTATTTCAGTTTTCCATTATATCCCGAAATCGCACCAGGCGAATGCTGGGATGGTTCCTTAATTAAGGGAGCGGTTCACCTCAGTTTTCAACGTAATGTTTTATTTTTATATTTGTACGACATATTTTTTTTTTTCTTATTTTAGACATAAATTGTGACAAAATCTTCCTCCTAGAAAATTGTCGTACCTCTCATAGTTTTTGCATAATTAGTCGTAAACGTCAAAATTTCGACTTTACGGTTTTATGTGCGCCACTAAAACCAACCAACATACCAAACCGAAAAAATTCACAGTGCATAACAATGTTACAGGCTATGATTTAAACTATATAAAATAAAAAATAAATACATTTTTGTATCTTAAACAATTTTTGAAATTTTTTAATTTTCATCTCAAAACTCAGCATTTTTTATTAAATACAAATTTTTTTTAATTTTATATTGTTTAAATCATAGCCTGTAACACTGTTATGCACTGTGAATTTTTTCGGCTTGGTATGTTGGTTGGTTTTAGTGGCGTACATAAAACCGTAAAATGCAAATTTTGACGTTTACGACTCATTACGCGAAAACTATGAGAGATACAACAATTTTCTAGGAGGAAAATTTTATCACAATTTATGTATAAAATAAGAAAAAAATATCTGGTACAAATATAAAAATAAAAATACGTAGAAAAATTAGATGAACCGCGCCCTTAACAAAGGCCATGGCCGACTCAGCTCCTGTCATCGTACCAAGTTGTGTATATCCATCTATAATTACCTCGCTGTCGAAGAGGCGTTAAGGCCATGGACTTTCGATTATTTCAAACAATTGCAATTAACTCAAAAAATTTTAACCAAATGCTTTTTAAAAAATTGAGACCTTGTACAGTCATACGATACACAATTTTGCCAGAGCGTTATTTAAAACAATGTCCCGTTTGCTAGCGAAAAATTATTTTGCTTCATTTTAGCTTATTTTGATAATAATATATGCGATATTTCAGGGGCAAAAATTTAAAATTCCCTTTGGTGTATTGCAACAAAAAAATTCAGATGCAAACGATGATATATAAGTGTTAAAACTGCCAGTATGAATTTTTGGTAGGTGTATTAATTTGCTATTTTTTGTAGAATTATACTAAATAGATTTTTAGATTTCATTACCTTAAGTACCACGTTTTTCGTCGTGAAAATAAGCAAAAATGAAGGAAATTATTATTTTTCTTTTTTTTTGCTGGCGAATGGTAAATTATTTAAAAAAAAAAACGCGTCCACAGTATTGTGCATTGTGCGATTGCACATTGACCAAATTTTTTCTAAACTTTTGGTTAAAAAATATTTGAGTTATGGGCACTAGTCTGAAAAAAACTCGGGAACAAGCCCTTGAGTTTACTTATCTTAGCTAGTCAATTATCATCACAAGTGTAAACCTCTGGTTTGTCAATGGCAAATATTGTTATTCTCATCAGCAGTCCTCAAGATGACATTTTTTGTAAAGTATGCATTCAAATTAAAACAGAGAATTTTTTTTCAAATAAGGGTAATTTCAGAAGGGTTTTAATAGATCGTGGGTCAACTACAAGATGAGCCTGGCTGGCAGCCAATCCTGGACCACAGCCGAAGATGTGCATTTTTGAAAAGTAATAAATGTTAATTACCTTCAGTACTTCGAGCCTAACGAGAAACAAAGCCAGAGAGCCAACTGGTAGGCTGTAAAAATCTCGCGCTGTAATTTTCGGGCGAGGCGTTTCAGTGGTTATGTTCATCTCAGCCACCATCTTGTTTCCATTAAGGGGCATGGAAGGGCAAAACCTCGGGCAAACGACTGGAATACTCTATCGTCGATAAAATCTGAATTATTATCATAATTCGATTATATTTTTTCCTGGGTAGATCTTTTACTAGCGTACGTCTGTTTATACAACACTAGACAATTGTATGCTTTGCTTTCGAGTAAAAAATTAAAAACTCTTTTCTAAAACTAAGGACTTGAAGCCACTTAATGTAATAATATCCAAGCCTATATACAAACCCCATTTCAAAAATACTCGCGTTTTTTATTTTTTAATTCAGCCATAAAGCTCTACACGACAGTTTTCGGAATAAAAAAAATTATTAAATTATTAAACAAAATTATAAATAATATTAGCCTAAAAATTTGGACTACATAGCAAAAATATTTTTCAATAAAACTAGAACTAGAGTTAACATCTGCTTTCTATTAGACTTAAAATATTATTAATTTCTGCAGAAAATTAGAAGTAAATATTGTGGCTTTAAGTCTATATGATGTAGGAGAGTTCCGATTGGTAATTGGATAGTTTATTTTTTGTGATTTAGTACGGTTCATTTAGGACGCACTTGGTTATCGCTTATTTAACTATTTGTATGTCTACTAATTGTATGGTCGACGTGGTAATAACAACATAGATAGCAACTCTTTATTAGACACACCGTTTTTTTTTTTTTTTTTTAATAAACGGAAATTTTTAAGTTGACGACTTAATAAGCTACATGGATTTTAATGTCTAGAATATTATTATAAACTTTACAAATTTTAAAATAAAGTTACCATTAATTAATTTGTTTTTTTACATGTTTTCGGACAATGATGCCTTTCGTATACATTTCGATTACATTGATTAGTGTACGATGTAACTAGCATACATGAGTATATATTTATGATATATGGGTCAATTTTTATTTCGTTAAGTAGTAATCTCTTCCGCAAATAAACGGGAAGCTAACCCTATTTCGTAATAATAACACAAAATGTAAGCTACAGCTCCATTTATATTTTTATTATTTAAAATAGTAGTTAAGAACGTAAAACATAATTATTTACATTAATATTTTTGGAGTATTTTATTGTCAGAGCAACATGGCGGATGTTTGGTTGACTATAAAACGGTATTTATAAATCAGCAAGTTACAAGGTGAAAACAAATACGACAAATATTTTTATGAAATTAGTCTGGCCACTGCTACCTAAACACTGCTGCTGAACTAGTTTAATGGTAACACAATTATTATGTTGTCAGTAATTTCTTTGCACAGCAAACATAAATTATTCGCGGCAAAGATTATTTTAAGTTTACCATTTATTACAGCCTAAAAACAAAATTCTTCTTTGACGTGACAAAATTTGAAATGTGGCGAATAAATAAAGATTTTAAAGTGTACTCTGAAAAAAAGTTTGTTGGTCACCACTACATATAGTCATTACGAACCTTACTAATTTTTTTATGGTGGCCACAAAAATTGTTTTTGCTGCAACCAATAAAATTTTGCAGAGACTACAAAAATATTTTGTAACCACAATAAAAAAGTTTTGGCGATGTCCGTATGATTACCACAAAACCGTTTTTTCTGTGTATTATTTCTGAATAAGTGAATTTCACCGACACGTACGTTTCCTCTCGTAAGGAAGGATAGCGTGATTAAGTCAAACCATCAGTATAACATCCACTCTCCTTCCTCCTTCCCTTCCCTCAATTCCCTAGCTACTCGAGAGATTCTCTCTTCTCAAGTGTGTAACGTTCGGATGAAGGCGTCAGCTCAGGAATGTTAAACACGAGAGAAGTAGATACTCCTGAACCGTATGTAACTGTACATTGCGTGTTGTGATATTTTTTTTTTACCAGAAGCCGTAACATGTAACGTCCTTATTTTTCTTCTGTAAGTACGCTAACATAACAAAGTATTCGCTCAACTCGACGGTTAAGGATTCTGTCTACCTCGAAGCTCTAGGGAGAACAATGATAGGAATTTACATGTTAAATTATATTAAGTAGAGCTTGTCACCTTTAACGTTACAGCTTCCCATCAAAAACCATTTTCTGCATTTAGAAGACGGAAAGACAGCTACACGAATTAAAATTTTGTGGAGGGGGATATGAGTAAGAGGAAATCTAATTGATCCTACAGTAATTTACGCCGCATCGAGATTGAAAAGGAAGTCAGCAGTGGCATGCGTGTACGTTTTGCAGGCGATTAGCCCAATTGGAATGTTACGTCCTCAATTGTAAATGTGCACATAAAGCCCAGTTTACACCGAAAAATAACAGTAACAATGTTAATTTAAAAATGTTAGTTACAGAAATGTTATCAACTAATTCTAAGCTATGGTACACTATTTTATACCAACGTTGATAGCAAGAGTGTTATTAACATTGCTGAAAACACCACCGTTACGTTACAAGTAATATTTGTTACCAACACCCTTTCATATAGACCCGCCTAAATGGGTCGGGAAAATTATGTTAGCAACAGTGTTGGTGACAAATGTTATTAACATGTTACAAAAATTCATAACTTTTACTGCCGGCAAATGTTTTCACCAAAATGCTAGTAACAAATGTTGCATTATATATAACAGAAGAAAACATAAATTATGCATCAAATCAGCCGCCACGTCATTTCACTCCTGTATTACTGTTTTGTCTCTGAGCATAAGAGAGATTAATTCTACCACTGGTTGTAAAGAAAATGTGTTTTATCATGGGAGAGCTTGGCACAGGGAAAATTTCTGCCACTGGTTTCACTGCTATCGCTAAGGAACCAGAGAAATACGAAACCATTCACTCTAAATCTGAATGAGTGAATATTCACTGATTCACGCCGATGGATGGAGCAGTTTCAACAAATGGAATCGGTGTGAAACCACAGTGAAATCTGTGATTATTCACTGATTTCAATAAGGAGTGCCAACATTCCACAAGTTAATTAGTGAATGCCCACAGATTTTCCAGTAATTTTTCTCTGATCCAATAAGTGAAAACTGTTCTTTGAAAGCAACTTGAAAAAACTGTGAATATTCACTGATGGACTTGAGAGATGTTGGCACTCTTAAAGAAAATAAGTGAATATTCACTCATTAAACAGTAACTATTTTCACTTATTCAAATTGTTGAAATTGCTCCATCCATCAGCGAGAATCAGTGAATATTCACTAATTCAGATTTAAAGTGTAGTAAAATTAAAATTTAAACAGGCTTGGAAATTACAGAAGTCATTTAGCTTAATTTTAAAGTAAAAAAAAAAAAAAAAAAAAAAAAAAAAAAAAAAAAAAAAAAAAAAAAAAAAAAAAAAAAAAAACATTTTCGCGTTTTAAATTAACAACATAACGTAACTTAAAATTCAGGAAAGCTCTGTGATTGGTGAGTTTACGTACAGCTCTCACCGATATCAGCGCTCAAGCGGCAGCAATGTTCCCTGTGCCAAACTTTTAACATTGATCTTTCTACAGTAGAATCAACCTAAGCATAAGATACAGGACGGTCTCTAAGCGTAAGGCACTGAAATGGCAAAAGATAAGTACATAATAAGGGCGTGACTGGTGCTGCGTGCTTCAACAATAACGCGGCATTTATGAACGGAGTACTAAACTTCCACGCATTGTAATAACTGGATGGTGTTATCCACCAATGGACTATGCGCCAATTTTAAGTTTTCAATAAAACATGCTGTAAGTTTTTCAGATTTGAAACAGACTTACAAAAAGTATAATAGTCCTATAAATCCAATATTCATAATCAGCGGCGTAATTTCAGGTTTTTCTTTGGGGGGGGGGGGGGGAAGGGTAAGATTTTTTTTTCGGCGACAGTGACCTTATTGCATCTTTTTTTATTAATTAAGCACGTATAAACTAGAAACTTTAATAATAAAACCTCAGTTCTTTGTGCTTAAGTTAGCATTATTTAAATAAGAAAATATAAAAATATATTTTATACATATAAAATTCTAAATCTAGGGGGGGGGGTATTTTCCCCCCCTGCCCCCTCTAAATGGCCTCTGTTCATAATCATAGGATGTGGGATAAAATACTTTCGATAAGACCGTTTCAATGCAGAAAAATATTTTATACCGAACTAGAAATTAGCGCTTGGTCTATTGTTGCATAACATCGTCCAATTAATTGACTTTTTTATTCAATAAGACTACGGTTACGGTACAATATTTTTTGAATAAAGTATAACTCTAAGGAAATTTTGCGTTTCTCTGTTTTTGTTTTATGAACAAACTTTCCTAACAGCATGGAAAGGCTGTTTTAAGAGGAGTCTTCATCGGTGTCGAATTCCCACCTTTGACGTGGGAACAGCGTAGCGATAAGAGCCAGTGTCCCACGCTTGACGAGAAGCATATCGCCTCTATTCGCAGCGCGCCAAACTGGCGTGCAGAGTTTTCCTTGTAGTCTTTTTTCTATGGGACTGTGACCACATTTTATTTTTTAATAGTATGAAGTAAAGACCAACGCATGCATCTCGCTTTGCACTTTACGTATTTAGGAAATATTTTCGGAGATACAGCAGTAAATTAAAAAAAAAAAAAAAACGTTTTTTTAAGCCATGCCACGCCCCCTAGTGGTGCCTGAGGAAACCCCGGAGGAACCTTTTCTCAGGACACCACCAAGGATGGCGAGCGAACGTCTGTCACCACCGTTTCCATTTTTGATGACGACAGACACCCTTAGGAAAAGCCTAAAAGAAGCAGGACTGATGGTTTTACAGTGGAGGACGGAAAAGTCATCAAAGTTGAGGGCAGCTTTAGTCACACTAAGATTTGCCAATGGAAAATCCTATTGTATGCTTGAAGTCACAAAGTCACACATTTATTACGAGCATTATTACAACTTTTACTATCCAAAATACTAATGGTGAAAACAGCTAAAGTCAGTATAAAAATTATTTCTACAATACATGTGCCAAAACCAATTTGTACAATTTAAGTTACTAGAAAACATTACGTCTACCATACATAGATCAATGTTACAATACATAGTGATTTGTCAAATTCAAACTTAACTGTCCATAATAACGACAATAGTGACGTCCCAGGAATCCACACATCTCCACATGTCCGAGTCTGTAACTGAACCTGAATCAGTACTCTGATTCAGTCTATTTTTTTCTCCTCTTCTGGACCCTGGGAACGCTTACTTATAGTCCAAAAACTTCCCCTACCCTCACAATTCTCCGTCCAATCCGGGTAAACATGACGTAACTAGCGGCGCACCAAACGCCCTCTATACGACGGTGGCGCTATCTTCAAATGTAGTTCTGCCAA